>SKCR01002756.1:0-27218 GCA_019454045.1 Zanthoxylum bungeanum | reverse complement strand
CTTCGCCTGTTCGTTGGGTGTAGATTGATCCTCAGGGTGTCCTATGTGTATCAAGATAGGATCCGTCAGTTCTGTGTACCAGAGCATAGGTAGTCCATATGATTAGCAATCAGATAAAACCATGGGCCCGTGGTAAAGTTTAGAAGCTAGTTCTAAACATTCTTTTAGAGATTGCTAATGGAATAGTCGACTGGATAATCCCCGTAGAGATTTGATGTTTACATCTGTATCTCTGGGATTTATCCGGATACCTGTGACAGAGGAATTATACATTTGCCATGACCTCGACCTGTATGGTTCAGCGAGATTATCCGTGATCGTCATAATCTACGGGTGGATAGATTATGGACACGAATTTGATTTCGTGACGGATATACCTGAATCTAGAGAGTCTCAATAATGAAACATACTCGTAGAGCACTAGAGGAACATTAATAAATAATATTGATTATTTATAAAGTCGTTTAAAGGTTAAACGCAAGATACGTGCTAAAGGGACTAGATAGTCATTTGCCTAATTATTGTGTATTTACATTTAATACTTGATTAATTTAAATACACATTAATTATAGTCAAAATGAGTTATTTGACTTATATCCTAAATGAATATATGTTTTTAATATTAATGTAAATATTATACATATATTAATATATTTGTATTTGATTAATTAATTGATTATTTAATTGTTAAATGATTAAATTAATTAAAATATAAATATCTTACATAGGATATTTGATGTAAATGATATTAGTTGCCTTTGTTGACTTAATTAAAATATCTAATAAAGTGGTTTTGGATATTTAACCAAGTTGACTAAATTAAAGTGAAATGAAAATGAAATTACAAGACTTGTATTTGGCTAGGTGATTTTCGGCCAAGGCATAATTGATACAAGTATATTATTTTTCATTTCATTTTATTCTAAACCTAATACATTTTACAAAGAAAAACTCCATTGAAGAAACAAAGAGAAAGCTTGTGAAAAGAAAGGAAAAATCAAGAAAGCTTGGATTTTAGTAAGTTTCTTCAACTTACTATTAGTAAGGAAAATTTCCTTAGGATCTAGGCTTTAACATATGATGTTCTTAGGTTATTTCTTTCTTTATTCTTTGTGTTTTTGTTGATGGAAGTTTTGATGGAAGTGTTGAGCATGTGTGATGAAAGAAGATTGTGACTATTGTAGTTGTAAGCTTTCTTTTAAGGTTTTGGAAACCATGTTGCTAATCTAGAGTTATTGACCCACTCTTAAATGACCTAGATTTGATCTTGAGTTGTTTCATTGTGTTGAGACTTGGATTGGATGGAAGAATGATGATTAAAGTAATTGATTTAAACTATTTGGTCTAATTTGTCCAATTTGATGAAATTGAAAATTAGGGTTCATGACCAATTCCAAATTGGGGTTTTCATATATGTTGTGTATTTGGATGTGTATAAGATTCATATAAAGTTTCATGTTGATTGGATTACATCTTGATGTGTTTTAGGACATGAAATGACCAAATGGACAAAATGCCCACTAATGAATGCTTTTTTTATTTGTAAAAGATAAAATGTATAAAAGCAAAAAATTTACAGGAGCTAAGGGGCATTCCCCAGAAGGGCAAAACACCTACAAACAGAAATCAGAAAAAGAAAAAACAAAGGCACGAGGCAAACAGCATGGCGCAAAGGTAAGCCTATAAAAGAAGCCCAGAACATCAAAGAAAAACACAAAATAAAGCCCTGAATCCATTTCAACAATGCATTCGGCCAAATGAATAGAATTTGGGGATTTTGGTTGTTTTGGTGCTTTGATGTTTTGAACATGCTAAGTTCATCTTAGAAATGATTTAGAATCATTCAAAATTGATTTGATCAATTTCGGATTAAAATGGACAAAAATACCAAGTAAGGGTAATTTGGTAAATTCACTTAAATATGATTTATTGAATTTTATTTTATAATTTGATTATTGGAATATTAATAAATATGTTTATTTAATTAATCCGAGAAAAATTTTTGAAATTGGAAAATACGATTTTCCACCGCTTCCGCTGCGTTACCGAAATTTAGCCCCTAAAAACCCTTACATACAACTCATATCTTTGCGATCTAAGATTAGATCGGTGAAGATCATGCAACTTCGCCATCATCTCATAGGGATCCAATCCCTTATTCTGACGATGGAATTGTGGAGTCATAGCAGCAAGCATTACCGATTGAGCAGTCGCGTTGTTATCGCTATGAGTCTTCCAAAGCTCTAGCTCAAGCAACTGATCAGGTCGGGGCTTAGGCCCAATAGGTCTCTCTATAGTGTAGAGCAACTTCTCGGATCTCAGGACAATCCTGAGATTCATGTCCTAATCTTGAAAGTTTGTGCCATTAAAGACATTATCGCCCATGACAATATCTTCAATGCTTAACTTTCCTGTCATCTTAATTGCAATAGTCAAACTATTCAATTAACGATGTATGGGTACAGTCTAACTGTTACAAGAAAAATAATAAAATATTAGTCCAACTAATAAATATAATTGACGAAATAATTTGAAAGCGCGTAAAGCTAAGTATTTGAACGAAATTACAAATTCAATACTAGCCTCCCACTATTTTTCGGGCGAGACTCTAACCCTCTGTTGAGTACTCGGGAAACCTAGTGTCCTAGTGGGCTAGAATCCCGTTAAATAACACATAACCTTGACTTTGGCCAACAAGCTGTATGATATTTAACTAGGTAAATCTCTAAGATCAATTGGATCTCATCTAATTCCTACATCCGATAGGTGGACCTCCAAGTCCGAAACATATATACAATATATATGCCAATATATCCAATATATTTTCCTAACCTTAATATTTGTTGAGGGTTTTTCGCGTAAATTGGCAACCAATTTATTATCTTTGTTAGGTCTCATCATACACCCTTAAAAATGCATTCTAAAAGCATAATAAGGCGCAAAAATAAATTAATAATGATATGCGGATTGATATCTCACAGATTGTTCCTAGAACAAATCACTCTTTTCCTCTCCTCGGCTAGCACTATTCTAACTTCTATCCAATTACATAATACAATTATATAACCTCATTAACATTGATGGGAATTAGGTGAGAAGAGAATTACAAAGAATCGAGAGATAAGGCTGGACACGCAGGTCCAATTTAATAAATTCTAAATTTACAATAATTTCCAAAATTGCCTTTTCCCTTCTAATATCCATCTGATATACATTATTCATTCAACACATCCATGTATTCACACAAAGCATGTTATTCAATCAATCTAATCCAATTAATTAATCTTTGAATAAAGTGATCATCCAATGTTTAAACAACGATTTGATTTGTGCGAGTCCAACTCGTTTAAGAATAAGTACTCAAAGTACGAATTCTTGAATTATATCGAACTATGATTTAAATCTAATTTAATTTGTATTCAATATTAATTCTATATTTAATTCCAAATTAAATAATTACACTTTTAATGCGCCTTTACGACTTAGATTCCAAATCTAATCTAAATAAGTCTCAAAGCCCAATTAACATCCAATGTTATTTAATTAAAGTCCAATGGGCTTTCAATTAATTTCTTAAGGCATGGACTTTGGTCAATATGGGTCAAACCCAAATACCAAAGCCCAATTAAGGAATCACCCTATTTGCCAAGAAACCAATTTCGGCCCATTAGGCCCAATTAAACATAAAAGGCCCATTTGTTATATATTGGACTTAATGGAATGGTTTAGGCCCAATTTGGATCCAATCCAATTGTCCTAAACCAACTTGGCCCAACCAAGCCCATTAGGCCCAAATACAACATTGTAAGCCCAATTCTAAATTAAGCCCAACTAATTAAATTTTAATATTCCAAATATCATTATTTAATTAATTAAAGTGCTATTACATTAATTAATTATCTAAATTAACATTTCCAAAATATCAATTTAATCAATTAATCATGCTTATTCATCCTCAATACATGTCCAACATTATTGAAACAAAAAATCATCTCATTCCATGCTTTGAAGCTCACGGCATTTATATGGATTTTATATCCGATTCCGATTTCAATCTTATTGAATCTCAAATCAATATATCCAAGTCTTTAAACTCATCCAATGATCAAAAGAACAAAAAATACCATGACTTTAGGGCATATATGTATTCGGCCAAGCCTAGCAAATTTGGGAAAACTAATCCAAACAATTTTTCTACAAATTGATCATGCATAACTCCAAGTTATTAACATACAAGCATACTCAAACAAACAATTTGATTAAAACATGCTCAAATCAAAAATACTCAAATTTTAGTATTGTAGACAACAGAAACTGGGCGACGCATGATCCGGGCTCGCGGCCCGGTCGTGAGTACGGAGTAGCCCGCGGGGGACTAAACCGGATAATAAAATGGAGTCGCCACCCGGTGTGAACCGAGAAAATGATTTAAGGCCGCACTCACCCCTCGCAAGGGAAGACCTCAAACCGTTGGGTTCGGAATGGTCCCTTACTTATGCCACTTGTAATGAGCGGATTTGTGTAACAATTTAATCAAGTCTACACAACATACATGTCCGAGAATAACCTAAATCTAGTTCATGTTCATAAAAGTAAATCCTAATCTAAGTTTTGCATGCTTTGAAAGTAGGTTATCATAACGGCAAACATACGATATCACACAATGAACATGCTGAGTTATCAAACACGAAAACTAAATAACAACATAACCATAGACATAGATTAAACTCCTATTAAGAAAGAAAATAACTATAACATGCATAGGGAACTAACATGCTAACGACCTAATCATGCTTAGTAATAAATAACATATTGGGCCTAATCATGCTCGAATACAAGGTTGGGTGAAATGAAATACGTGTGTCTCTCAAGTGGTACGTGGCATTGTATCCCGAGTGCAAACTGCAATACCGTCCATTCGGATTCGGCTACGGAATTTACGTCCGGGTTTCCATCCGATATACCACAAGAGAGAACACATGTTCCGTTCACCCGGAAATCACATCATGCACCAATTCACAATAATCATGCGAAATAAAATAATAAAATAACTAAAATAAAGGATAATAAATAAAAGGGTGCCCTCAAGTCTTACCTTTTAAGTCGCTTTCCGGGAGTGCGTTCCACGGTGTCGGAAGGGATATCGTTTTGCTGTTTTCACTGGTCCGCTATTTCTACTGTTTTCACAGGTTCACTGTTTTCTCTGTTTTCACTGGTCCGCTGTTTCCGCTATTTTCACGGGTCCGTTGTTTCTATTGTTTTTGTTGTTTTCTCTGTTTCGCTCGTTATTTTCTCCCCGCTGTTTTCTCTATTTTTCTTACTGTTTTCACTCGAGTTTTCAGGCTATCTTTGGACTGTTTTGTTCTCAGTTTTGGCTACTGTTTTCACGTGGCTTGGAGGCAGTTTAGGGTTGTGGAGGGCTGGTTACGTGAGGAAGGGTTAGGGCTGACTGAAGGGGCTTATTTGCGTGGAAGTGTGGTGCGTTTTCAAGGGCCGTTTGTGTGGAGTGTTGTGGGTGATTATGCGGCTGTTTTGATGGTCGACTATGGGGCTGTATGAAGGCAGTTAGCGTGGCTGTTTAGAGGCAGTGTCAGGGATGGTTTCACGGCAGTTTGGTGCGTGTGGGGCTGCAGCGTGGAGCTAGGGTTGGTGGCTTCTGTTTGCTCTGGAAGTGAGGGTTTTGTGGCCTGTTCTCTCGGCTGGTCGCTGTTATGGTTGCTGCCGAGAAGAAATGGGAATCGAGGGTTGTTGTGGCTGCTGAGTGAGTGCTTCTGTGTTTATTTGTTTGTGAGTGAATAGGTTCACGTGGGCTGCTAGCTTTAGGGTTTGTGGCGTGCAGGTTTATTGAGGAGAGTGAGGGCAATTGGTGGCTAGGTGTGAGGGTTTGTGCGTCAACGGCTTATTGGTTCATTGGCAGTGTGTGCGTTAGGGATTCCTTTAGTTTTGGTCACGTGGCTGGTTTTAGGTTTTTGGTGGATTTCGCTTTTGTTGTTTGTGTGATGGGTTGCTCTTGGTCTGTCAAAGTGGAGTGATGACGTTAGTGGCTTGCTTTTCGATGATTGCTCACTTCGGTTGGTTGGCTTCTTGTGTGAGTCGGTGAGGGTGCTTGTTGAAGGCTGAGTGGGCAGGTGCTACGTGTGAGTGTGAAGGGCAGTTTGTTTTTTTTGGTGCGTGAGACGTGAATGGCGTTTTAAAGGGATTTGTGACGTGCTGTTGGTGGCTATTGGCCGCGTGAGCGTGAGGCAGGTGTGATGAGCTTAGGGTTTATTTCTTTTCTGTTCTGGTTTGTGGCCGAGAGCGAGAGAGGCCAGAGAGATGGTGGAGTTAGGGTTTAATGGCTTTGTAGTTTTTGATGATGGTGAAGGCTGCTGTGTGTTCAGTGGGTGCCGAGAGGTTTGAGAGAGATGGGTGAGTTATGGGTTGGCCATGAGGGGGGAACGCTCACGTGGCCCTTATCTTTTGCTGTGTATGTCTGTCTTTAGGGATTTGGCTTATTGTGTTCGTTGTTGAGAGAAAGAAACAGACCCCTATGGTTTGCTTTGATGATAGCCGAGAGATGTCAGAGGGAGAGGGACGACATGGGTTGTTTTATGGGTACGGCATGGGTGTGTGTTTGTTTTCTAGTATTTGGGTGAGATACTTCGTAAGGGTGGTTGCATGAGTGAGGGTATGGGTTTTTTTTATTGTTTGATATTGGGTGAGGGGGTGAGTGGCATGGCTTGAGTTATGGGTAGGGTGGCTTTCACGTGGGGTTTGGAATGGAGGATAGGTGTTTGTTTGTATGGTAATTTGGGCGTGAGGTGTGGGTATCTTTGTGAACCGGGCCGAGGATAAATTCAAAACTGAGACCGAACGAGCGAACCTGAAGTTTGAGTGAGCGAACCAAAACCAAAAATATCAATTCTTGACATTTCCCTTCCGACGACCGCTTTCCGCAACTTCCGCAACTAAAAAAAGGTAATGCCTCAATTCGAGGCTCATCATCGGGCTGATATGCAAAAATGCAATGCCTACAAGTATATAAACCCTAATCAAATTTCATGCTCAAATACGCTCCATGATACCATTGTTGGTTTCTAAGGTGTTCCAAGATCATTTAAGCAATGAAATAAATGTGAAGACGAAAGTAAGAATGGCGGAAACATACTTACAAAGATCGGATGGTTGGATGTGTTGATAACAAAACTTTTTGCCTTTTGAGAAGTCTCCAATCTTCCTCTTTGAATTTGAAATCCAAGCTCCAAGCTTTGTGTGTTGAGATTCCAAGCTCAAAGGATTAGTTTCCCTAACACCTTGATATGATTCCTTGAATGTGCTAGCAAGATAAGAAAGAAAAACAATTTTCCCTTCTAATGGAGAAGCTCACGGTTTTGAGAGAGTTGGGAGAGGAGAGAGTCTTTTGTTTTTCAAAAAAAAAATTATTTCAAAAGTCTCACACTATTTTGGTATATGCTTTTCCAAAAAGCTTAACTAAAATTGGAGGGAAAATTGCATTAAAGTCTCTTAACTACTCCCATCACTCAAAATGACTAGATGTCAATCACCAAAAACATGACAAGACTTCCATCACTTAAAGTGACTAAAGATGTGACTCACGATGTGACTTGTGGGCCCCACTTAAATTCGAAATCTGAGTGGGCCCGCAAACACATTCCGGGCTCGGGTTCGTTAATTCCAAATTAACGAATTTTCCATTGCGACGTAATTAAATCAAATTTAATTAAATAATTATGCCTAGCAAAATTACTATTCACATCGCTAGCGAATTAATTCTAAATTAACTCGTTCGCCCGAATTAAAATCCAATACGAAATCTGTCTAACAGATTTTAATGGAACCTTATTCTAAATAAGTTCTTGCAATGTTTAAAGCTTATCCGTTGAAGGAAATGGTAGCTCATAGCGACTCATGATTAGCCTTATCATGTCTAACATAATTCGGTTTATCTCAGTTCAGACACACCGTCAAACTGACGTGTTCCGGGAGGAGTCCTCATTTGAAAGAATACTATACTCTTTCAAGTATATTAGAAACTTTTTGCTTAAGTAATTTCCATTACGGTCTTACCGTGACGGTTTAATACTTTAGCCGATCTGTTTGTCTGTTTCGTGTCGAAACTTTAAAAGTTTCCGATTTTTGTTTCAAAAGAAACACAGCCATAACGCGATGCCACATCCGTAAAGGTCACGAAATATTCATATCCACATCTAGCCCAGCTAGACATGGGCCCACTTGCATCACTATGAACTAGGGCTAACAGGTCGGTGGCATTTGCACTTTTACCAAGTAAATAGTGTTTTAGGCACTTTGCCCAATAAACTAGATTCGTAGACTTTATTTGATTAGAATCAAATTAGTCCGAGTACCCACTCTTCAAAAGTGTGGATATACGATTCTTGTTTAGATTGTGTCCCAGACAACAATGCCACAAATTAGTTTCTCCTGATCAAATCAGTTTGAGCTATTTGTTTGTCATTTTATATGTTTGAGATTTATTTTTTATTCAAAATATAATCTCTGTTATTCACATCTAATGTGTTTATCTCAATATCATCTTTATATAATAAAACACTTTAGTGTTCTAGAATATAAAGGTTCACCTGCAGCGGGTTAAACACTGATATAGAGATAATGTTTCTAGTCAAACTAGTTACATTATAACAATTCCCTAATTTAAGTACACACTTGTGGGTAGTTCCTAAAGTTAGGTATCTACGGTTAAAACAGCGACTTTCGTCCCGTTTCCTATTCGCAGATAAATCTCTATTGAAGTCGGTATCCTGTTCAAAACAGATTCTGAACATCAATATATATATGTACCACACTAAGTATTTAAAATCTAATTTTAATACTAGCTGTGAACATAATGTTGACAAACATATTTGAAGTTAGAGCCTTGCTCGTCTTCAATTCCTTCATGTCTGCTTTGTCCAAACGGCAGTCACGCTTCCGCGATCTCGTTTGCCACATTTAGGCAGACATTTTGGGATATGTCCTTTATCTTCCCAGAAGACTATAATGATTTTGCCTTTGCCTTTTTTCACATTCCAGTAGCCTTTGGCCAAGCCTCGGGTTTCTAGAATATCGAAGTAAGGTGCGCCTTGCGCTACTTGCCTAATTGCAAAGTTTGACTTTATCTCCTTGAGAATAGTCATTAACTCTCCAAGAGTTATTATTGCAATTTTAGTACTTCTAAAATCTAAATATAGATTTATGAAGATCCTTCAATTTCAGTATCATACTTTAAGGATCTAATCCTTAGTTCTGATTAAGAAATTAAGGAGTCTACTTGACAAGTTTAATGGATTAAGCACTAAAGTTATCATTACATAAATCTTCCAAAGATTATGCTCTACTATTTGCTTAACTCCGGGCTTAGGCATAATATGTTATTTTATCAAATAAAGTAACTTATTATTTTCCAGGACCATCCTGAAATTTTATTCCCAATTTGAAAATTAAACCATTTAAATACATTTTCCTTAGGATTATGTTTTAAATGTCAATCTTTCAATTTTATCTTGATTTTAATAGTCCAACTATTTAATCAACGATTAAAGTACTATTTATTATAATGATTACAATAGTCCAACTATTTAATCAACTATAATTTAATAGATTAAAATCAATTATATTGATTACTATAATCCAATTATAAAATCAATTATAAATGAATAGTTTGAATATAGTCCAACTATTTAATAAAACAACATTTAAATATTAGTCCAACTAACATTTAATTTATAACGACGAATTGATATTTGTTTGAGCGCGTATGGCAAGTAATTAAACGAATATTGCAAATTCAATTCTTTCCTCCCACTATTTTTCGGCGAGCCTCTAACCCTCTGTCGAGTACTCGGGAAACCGTGTTTCCTAGTGGGCTAGGATCCCATTAAATATCACACAATCTTGACTTTGGCCAACAAATTGTATGATAATTAACTAGGTAGATCTCTAAGATCGATTGGATCCAATCCAATTCCTAGATCCGGTAGGGGGACATCCAAGTCCGAAACATATATCTTATATATGCCAATACATCCAATGTATTACCTAACCTTTTTCCTCTGAATCAACTAAGCTTTGGCTTTGGCACAACAAACTTAGTGATCCCAGTCAAGCGCGACCCATTGACCATGGAAAGCTTCGTAATCAATGTCGATGGACAAGAAGTGGTCTTGACTTTGGCCAACAAACCACAACTTGGACAAGACACCAATATGGAACAAAGCTGTCGTGATTCAAACACATCCTCGACGGACAAAGGCCTTGACTTTGGCCAACAAGCCAATGCCAGTCTCGGATCTTGAGTGAGAATCACTCAATGGAAGGAAATACGCTTAATATTGTTTGAGGGTTTTTCGCGTGCAAATTGGCAACCAATTTATTATCTTTGTTAAGGTCTCATCATCATACACCCTTAAACATGCATTCTAAACACATAATAAAGCGCGTATAAATAAAGTAATAATGATATGCGGATGGATACTTTACACATTGATCCTAGATCAAATCTCTCCATTTCTCTCTCCCGCTAGCACATGTATTACTTTTACCCGTTACACTACACTTCCAAAGAAACCTCATTTACATTGAGGGGAATAGGTGAGAAGAGAATACAAAGAAATGAGAGGTAATAAGGCTGGACACGCAGGTCCAATTTAATAAATCAAATTTATTACAACAATTTCTAAAATTGTCCCACCCATCTAATATCCATCCGATATACATTATTCATGCATCACAACCATGTATTCACACAAGCATGTTATCAATCAATCTAATCAAATTAATTAATCTGATAATTAGTGATCATCCAATGTTCAAACAACGATTTGATTTTGCTCGAGTCAAACTCATTTTTGCGAATAAGTACTTAAAGTACATATTCTCGAATTAAATTAAACTACATCATTAAATCCAATTTAATATGCATTCAATTCTAATTCGCATATTTAATTCCAAATTAAATACTACACTTTAATAAAGAACTTTTACGACTTAAATTCCAAATTTAATCGCAACGGGTCTCAAAGCCCGATTAACGTCCAACGTCAATTTAATTAAAGTCCAATGGGCTTTTAATTAATTTCTTAAGGCAAGGACTTTTGGTCAACTCGGGTCAAATCCAATAACCAAAGTCCAATCCGGGAGTTACCCCATAAGCCCAAAAATCAATTTTGGCCCATTAGGCCCAATTAAACTTTAAAGGTCCATTAAGTCGCATTTGGGCTTTATGGATGCGGTTTTGGGCCCAATTGGATCCAATCCAATTTTCCTTAACCCAACTTTGTACAACAAAGCCCAATAAGACCAATTACAACACAAAAGCCCAAATCCAATTTTAAGGCGCAATTAATTAAATAAAAAAATCAAATTTCCAATTTAATTACACTAAAGTGTATTACATAATTAATTAACCAATTCAATATTTCCAAAATACCAATTAGCCCAATTAATCATGTTCATTTACATCAATTAGTGTCCAACACAAATTGATTAAAATCAAACCCATTACATGCTTCCAAATTCTCGGCCATTGTTGGTTTCTATTAAGGTCCCATGATCAATTATAAGCATGAATCAAGTGCGAATACATATCGAAGAAGTTATGGAATACTCACATCGATCGGTTGAGCGACGCGGAGGCAACAAAATCTGATTTTGCTCGGCAGTGGACTGGTTCGGCAGTGAGCAGTCCATCCTCCTCCATTTTCTATTTTTGAGCTCCTCGAACAAGCTCCAAGCTTCGTCGAACGATTCCCGGCTCATGGGTGGACTTCCCTATCACCTTCGCATGTCTCGTAGTGTGCTAGCACTTGCGATTTTTGCCACAAAAATCCAACTCTATGCTTCCCACTGCTCTGTTTTCTTGGCAAAACCAGTGAGCAATTTTTGGCCCCAAGGGCGTGAGAATAAGAGAGATGAGAGGAAGAGAGAATGTTGTGGTTGGTTTCCAAATTTGTGTATTATATACACACATTTGAATTTCACTTGAATTTGGCTTTGAAAAGTCAAACCATTAAAGCCCCAACCACTCACATCACTCAATCCATCAAGTTGTCATGTCACATCACTCAAAGTGACTTGTGATTTGACGCTTGATGCGACTATCGATTTGACGCTTGATTTGACGTGCCACACTCGAATTCGAAATACAAATGCGCTCGCAAATAATCTCGGGCCCGGGTTCGTTAATTCTAAATTAATGAATTTTCCGTTGCGTCGTAATTAAATGATTACGCCTAGCGAAATCACTATTCATGTTGCTAACGAATTAATTCTAAATTAATTCGTTCGCCTGAATTAAAATCTAATTTTAATTCCGCGTCGAAATATAATTTCGTTTAATATATCAAATATATTAATTTCTCGATTAATTCCAAATTAACCTATCTCTCTTTAAATGATATTTTATCCCAGATAAAATATCTCCGCAATTAATCCCAGATTAATTTTCTCTCTCTTCTAATTAATCCCAGATTAATTTAGAGTGCGAGTTATACGTCATCGGTGAATCTTTCGGAAGCAACCCATGAGATCCCCGGATATGTTGGCAGTAAATTCGGTCGTCGGACTATCCGAACACGTAAGTACCAAGTACTACGTTTTACCGATTTACAAGACAAGGTTTGCCTCTAACAAAGCGCCATGCCTACCCAATTCTCATGAAATATCCTTACAGGAATAAAGGATCTATATCAAGCGTAGTATACCGTAGTATTGCGTATTTTTGTCCAGTATCGGATGATCACTTGCTAGGCCTGGGGCTGGAATTATGTCTGCCCCGTACGAAAAACATGTCGGATGTCTGGTGACTAGTATCTATAATCGGATACATATGACCTAGTCATAATATCCCGATAGCTGCAGCATTTAAGAGAACCAGTCCCGTATCCTACGTGACCATCATCTCCATATGACTGGAGTGACACTTCCGTCTTGACATCACACCCAACACACTACGATTCTCAATATACCCAGTATTGGCGTACACAGAACATGTTAAAGCCCTGGACGACCTCAACCAAAGTATATTGATTGTCGCAAGTATTAGTGGTGCAAGTCTCAGGTTAAGACCAAATACACCTACCCTGATTTCGGACTTCCATAGACACATAGTCATACTACCAATGGAATTCCGAGGGGGTCTATCCAGAGCGAAGCTGTTTCCCGTACCATCTGTAAAACACAACCTCCTATTACACTTGCATGAGTATCATATACCCAAATATATGAGAACTATGATGTTGTGCCCTCACAACGCGGACAAGTGTAATACTAGTCTTTTACGCATTTATCGATGTCCAATCTAGATAATACTCTGACTATGGATATTTAATGATTTATCCTTCGTGGACTGATATTGTCTTATATCATTCTCCGTCCAGGAACAAATCATAGGGACCTCCTATCATTTATATATCTAGGTGATCTAATCACAAATGATAAGAGTGCAATCTCTTTTGTCACATAGTTAATTTGTACAACAACACCATGATCTGTACAAATAGTGACATTATGATTCATAATTGTCCAACACCAAGGCCGGCCAATAATCAGTTTGTAGGCCAAGGGATAGTCCAAGACCAAGAACGTGGTCATTTTATTGACCCCTCCAGCGTAACTGGAAGAGATATTTCACCCATGGTGAACTTATGTTCTCCGCTGAATCCAATCTACACAGTCGACCGTCGATTGATCTTTTCTAATTCGGCTCCCATGTCCGAAAGGGAAATGGAAAAGATAATGTTGGCTGAGGATCCTGTATCAACCAACACTCGCTTGATCACAAAATTCGCAACTTGCAAGGAGATCACAAAAGCATCGTGATGTGGGTTCATCTGACTGGAACTATTATCGTCTAGAAATTCGATTATCAGATTAGTAAACATTCTTTCAATTAACATTGTAGACTAGGGAATGCCCATTGCAGCTGTTCTCGAATGACACTTGTCGGCCGAGTAAGAGACACCACTGACTTCGGATCCGCCTAAAATAAAATTCACTGTGTTGTTTATTGGTGGTGGTGGCAGGGGCCAGTCTCCTCATTCGTCATTTTCATCTCTTCTGGCCAACGTAGCCTTGCCCTTCTCGGTGAGCAAGTCTTTCAAGAATCCCTTATTTAGTAGTTCCAAGTCTTCTAATCTCAGTGCCACACAATCAGTTGTTGTATGGCCGTAGTCTCGGTGAAACTCACACCATTTACCGGTGTCTTTCTTGGTAGAACCGTCTCTAGAGCGTAGGGGCCATATCACTTCGTTCCCCATCTTTTTTAGGACTGAAATCAATTCTCCTGGGGAAATAGTAAAATTATAGTATGGGAGCCTTGTTCTATTTGGAGACGTCATGTCTTGGACCTTATAAGACAAAGGTTGTCGGTTGAAATCCCTGTTAAGGGGGCAATGCTCCCTCATCTGATGGGTCCTCATGTCCATTGTTTGGGGGGCTTTGCCTGTGAACTCTTTTTGTCGCTTGGGAAAGTTCTATACTTTATCATTCTGTAACCTGGAGGAATTTTCTCTCTTCTTATTCCTTTTGTCTTCCTCCCATCTGATCTCAATTTGGGCCCGAGCCATTACCTGATCCATAGTGTAGCATCGAAATTTAATAAGCTTCTTGTAAAGCCCACTATCTGTGAATAAATCATTCCTGAAGGCTTCTCTTACGATAGGCTGATGGAGATCCGGAATGGATATTCTTTCTTTGTTGAAACGGGTCATGTAGCTTCGCAGGTAGTCTCATTTCTACTGCTGGATTGTATTGAGGTCGTCTGTGGTATTCTCGAGCTTACAAGAGCTCGAAAAATGCTCAAAAAAATTATATGCCAGCTGTTGGTATGACCCGATAGATCTGTATAAGAGATTGATGAACCAAGTGAGGGGTGGGCCTGCCAAAGTCTCTCCAAATCCTCTACACATTCCAGCCTCCCATTGATGTGGTGCCAGACCCGTTGACATCATTTTGTATTTGTAATAGACAACATGGTCTTCTGGGTCTGTTGATTCATCGTTTAATTTCATGTCTAAATGAATGAATTTCTTTGGTAGTTAGATGGAAGTGATAGTTTCCAAGAATGGGGTGTCTGAAATTGTATCGGCTCAGCTTTTCTCACTGGTAGCGTGACACCGAGTAGGCTTGACAAAATTGCCTCTTTGAACTCTAACATTTCTTTGCACATGGTGGATGTGACTTGTTGTGCTTGGTTGACTAGAGAAGTTGGTTCACTTATTGGATGGCTTCGGGGATGGTGGTTTTGTGGCGGGTCATCACTCACCACATCGTTGAATTCCCCCAAGAGGTTGGTGTGGTTTTTACGCGGGCGCAGCGGAAGCTCACGGTTCGAGTGAAATCGTAACTTTAAAACTTTTAAAGTTACCAAATAAATTATTCAATATCCAATATGAATAATTCATTCATATTTCACCTAAACATATTTATTCAATATCAAATAATGACATAAATAGGTTAGAAACATCGCAAAACCTTTACGAAAATATTTTTCCGCAAAATGGAATAAAACACATTTTTGTCCGAACCGACCAACCAATACATATGAGGGCTGCCCAGGTCAGCCCCAATAGTACTTGGGCAGTTGATGGGCTGCCCAAACAGTGACCAATTCACAGTTTGGACAGCAGACACCCGGTAAGCCCGAAACTCACCTGGTAATGCCGTTTTTCACCGTTTTCGCATATTTCAACTCCGAAATAATTTTGCCAATTGTTCAATGCCCAAAACACATACAATAAATTTATACAACATACTTTTCATCACCAAAATCACAGAAATTCCAGATCTGATTTGGTAACCAAAAATATCATTTTTCAGGCTTTAAATCCAATTTTCTCAACATTAATCATATCAACATTAACACCAACCAAAGCCACCACCTATGAAGAACTCAAGAACAATTCTAGGAGTTACAAGAGTGTTCATAACACTCTAGAATAGAAACAAGTCATCAAATGATAAAATTGAACTAATATTACAATAATATTATCCAATCCAACTTCACATATGCATCTAGCCTCCAAATCCATCCTCCAAATCAAAAAGGCCCAAAATCTAAGAAAGAAAGTAAACCCTAGAACAATCCTAGATACTCAAGAACAAGAAAAAAACTTTCTAAACTTGAGAATATTAAAGATTACCTCAAAATCTTCAAATTTCCTTAAGCTTTCTTCTTGATTTATTCACTTTTTCTCAAGTTTATCTCAAAAATAATTTTGGAAGCTCTCTAAAAATGGTGGAAACTTGGCCAAGACAAGCTTAATGAAAGAGAAAATAATTTTTCCCTTTAAATATGCACATGGCCGAATTTTAGGGGTGAGGGGCATTTTTGTCATTTTGAAAAAAATACCTAATAAGCTTTTAAGTTATCAAATTCAATTTGATAACTTCAAACTTAAATGAATATGCCACTTGTTACCAATAATAATTAAACATATTACATAACAATTATGTAATATTGATATTATTTAATTCTATAAATATTTAGCATTTAAATATCTAAATAATTAATTAATACAATTATTAATATATATGTATTTTTTATTTACACTAAATAACAAAATACATATACTAGTGACATGTGTCAAAATCTCTTTTGACAATTAATTAATATGTATCTAATCAAATTTTGTATAAAATACAAATACATATTAATTATTAATTGACCGAAATGCCCTTAATATTTGTATTTTCGTTTAACCGTTTAAATGATTCGAATTAACTCATTTAATCCGGTGAAGTATTATGAATAATCTATATTATTCATAACGCATTGCCCAAGTACTCAACGAATACACTTCATATTGTGGGACTCCCTAAGTTTAGGTTTATCTGTCACGGAATCCAATTTCGTGTCCATAATTCACCCACTCATGAATTATGATGTGTTAGGGTTGGTGCTCCGAGTGCCGATCCGGATCGTATTTATGTCCGATTCATTAATACGAGCGGTTTAATTTTCCATAATATTACTAATTTTACTGGTATCACACTAGTCTTTTATACACTTATTCGATCTAATCTCGATTAGATTGAAACTGAATCTGGTTCAGTGATACGTGTATATTAGACAAAGACCCTAGGATTTACAGTATAGTGCGCAGTTACAAAGTAGTTTGTAATTGACATTGGGAAGCGCACTATTAGTTGTATATCCTTAAATAAAGTTTTTGGTCAAGATTTACTAACACGGGTCGGTTAGTAAAATCCACTGAGACCGGTATATGTCGTATATCGTGACTTGGTCCGAGGTTTATCCCAGTGAACCATGAGTCTTGGGAGACTCGTATAGACATGTAGGTGTTTATTTGATAAGACATTTAACGACTCAGTGAAGGTTTCCTAATAGATGGTACACCAACGTCAATGGGAACCTTCTCGAGTTGAGCGGGCATAGTGGTCTTTCGACTTGAGATACCACCTTGGATATATGAGCTATCCTCCACACTTTGATGGCAGTCACGTCAACGATCTAGCCATGATCAGACCTCCGCTTGTTCGTTGGGTATGGACTGATGCTCATGATATCATGTGTGTATCAAGATAGGATCCGCCAGTCCTGTGTACAGGGCATAGGCATCCTCACGTGTTCAAGATCTAATAAATCCATGGTCGTGGTATAACGTTGAAAACCAGTTCTGAGTGTTATATCGTGATCGTAAATTGAAAGTCGACTGTATTATACCGAACGAATTTGATGTTCTGATCTATATCCCAGGTATAATACGGATGGCCTGTGACTGAGTGATTATACGTATGCTATGACCTCGACTTGCATAGTTTAGTGAGATTATCCATGGTCGTCATAATTCATGAGTGTGTGGATTATGGACACGAAATTAGATTTCGTGACGGATAAACCTAAACTTATAGAGTCCCACAATATGAAGTGTACTCGTTGAGCACTTGGGCAACTCGATATGAATAATACTGATTATTCATAATACTTCACCGGATTAAGTGAGTTAATTCGGATCGTTTAATCGGTTAAACGATAACACATGCATTAGGAGATTTTGTCCGCTAATAATTATTGTGTATTTGTATTTGATACATAATATGATTAGATACACATTAATTATTTGTCAAATGAGATTTTGACACATGCCATAAATATATGTATTTATTATTTATTGTAAATAAAAAATACATATATTATAATAATTATATTAATTAATTATTTAAATATTTAAATGTTAAATGTTTAAATGACTAAATAATATTTGTATTTCATAAAAGTTATGAAATTTGTTGAATTATTCTTGGATGACTTGGCATGAATTAAATACACTTTATTTATGTCCATTTTTGATTGGATAATTATAAAGTGTATATGGTGATTTAATTTGATTAAATAAAAAAAATGACAAAATACCTTTCTCTCTCTCCTAATTCGGTCAACCTTATTTAGGAAGAAGAAAATTTTTTTTTCTTTATTATCTTAAGCAGCCACTGCCGAGAACTCAAAAAGTGAAAATGGGTTTCATATTTGCTTGATGATTCAAGCTTGGAAATGATGGAAATTCAAGAAAAAAGCTTGGGAAATTGTAGATTAAAGGTAATCCTAAATCTTCTTGAGCTTGGAAAATTTGTTTCTTGTTTTCTTGAATTCTTAGAAATGTTCAAGGGTTCCTTAGTTTCATAAAATTTGGGGCTTTTGTTTGTGGTTGTTAGAGATGGAAGATAAGGCATGTGTGAAGTAGATATTGGGTGGAATTAATGTAATTTGCATCCAATTTATTCAATTGTTGAAGAGTTGCATTCTAGAGTTGTTGATCCACTCTAAATAGCCTAAAATTTTCTAGAGTTGTTCATGTGTGGTGGGACTTCTTTGGTGTTGGATTAATTAGATTAATCTTGGTGAAAATTGGAATAACGCATGAATTTTGATGAATTTCGGTCTGCAGATCAGATCTGCCCAAACTGGAAATTCTGGGATGTTTTTGATGTCCTAAGAATGTAATGGATGTGTTTTGGAAGTTGGTAAAATTGCCGGAAAATATTTCCGACTTGAAATAAGCGAAAACGGCCAAAAACGGCTTTACCGGGTGGATTTTGAGCCAACCGGATGACGACTGTCCAAACAATGAATTTGTCACTGTTTGGGCAGCCCATGAACTGCCCCGACACTATTGGAGCTGACCTGTACAGTTTCCATAACTGTCGGGTAGTCGGTTCGGTCAAAAATGGGTTTTAGGCCATTTTGCGGAAAATCAGTTTTCGTAAAAGTTTCGTGAAGTTTCAACTATATTTATGTTAATATTTGATATTAAATAAATAGGTTTAGGTGAAATATGAATAAATTATTCATATTAGATATTGAATAATTTATTTGGTATTTTGAAAAAAATTTAAAATACGATTTCGCCCGGACCCGCGCTACCGTTGCTCCCCATCGCCCAAAACCCCAACAAAAATGGTATCAGAGTGGGTCTGATGCTTCATCCATTACATTATTCATGCTTGATATATGATATATAATCTAATTTTAATGTTCGCACATGCTTGTAATCTAGATATGTTTCTTTACTTTTTTGTTCTTCGCTAACGAATATGTAACAGAAATTTAATTGTTAGATTCAGTTATATGTTCTAAAGTAGAATTGAATTGTTTAGAAAATGATTTAGATTAAAATTCTGCATTGGATGTAGAGTATAACTTCCGTAGGAAAATCCCCGCTTTTAAATATGGCTGTAAAGTAACGTGTATTGGATACATGTTTCTTGGTCCGTCTTGTCAATACGGTTTATGGGTATTTTTCTATAAATGCATCCGAGATCATGCCAAAGCTGTGAGGGTGTAGTTATAGGATTATTATCCATACCGATTGTATATTGATACTGGATAAATTCAAGTGAAAGTGGAAATCCTGAACGTGCCAAAGCTGTCAGGACTACTCCGGTAGCTTGAGTATGTCATTGACAAGTAAAGCCTTGATACGCCTCCATGTGAACGTGCCAAAGCTATCACAGCGAGAAACGGTCAGGACCAAAACCAGGAGTCACTGGTGAGTGATTGACAATGAGTTGTCTACCTAATGAATATACGTAGGCGAGAACGTGCCAAAGATGTGAGTCAAAATATATTCATAGGATCCTACTCTCACTATGGAATTCGATTTAATTATTGAATTCCTGTTGTCCGTTGGGGATTACGGTATTATGTAAAGTAGTGGGAGACACTGCTGGGTTAAAAATCCATAACTTTAGCAGGGCGTAATTTTATGGAATTTACTGCTTTCATTTTCCTTTATTCTATACTGCTTATAGAATTATGCTTCTAATCCACTACATAGTATATTACTTGAATATATAGGTTTTCTGACTTTACTTTTGGTTGCGTTATTCTAGAATAGGTTCTAGAAAGACAGTAAACTTAGATATTGTTAGATTAGTTGAAACCATCGGGAACTGTTGTTCCGATTTTATTGAAAATTGAGATGGTTTGTGACTTAGTTTCTAAGTCACGATTAGGTAATCTAAATAGATATCTGGTTTAGGATATAATAGACTAGTTAGAATAGTTTCTTATGCAGTAAGAATTGACTTGAATAGTTCATGTCTCGAGATTCTTGACTGGCATTAAGAAAACCCTTTAGTATTTGTTTATCTTTTAATGACGTTTCTTTGCTTTTAGTGACTTTTAGAAGTCATGTGTCTGACACGGTTTGCTAATCAATTATTTGCAATTGTTGTGAATAATTGAACGCAAATTATAAAGTTTAAGAAATGAGATGCGTATAATTGTGCATATAGAATTTTGATTCTCACAATACAACAATTATAGGTATTGGATATCAGATCTCCCGTCTAGTTGATTAAAATAATGTTTAATAATTGTTTTGATATTTGATATCAGAACTTGTGACTATTGGATAGTTACTTGTTTTGTATAAACAGTTGTTACATATTTTAAGACGACTAGTAGTGTCATTGATGAAAGATGAACATTAAGAAAATGTTCGGTTAACTAAAAACTTAGAACCGTGCTTTATGAGATTTTATCGTAAAAGCATTGGATGTTTGTTCCTTATGGTTAAGGATGGTCTGATACGAGTTCACACCACATTTCCTTATCCATTTATTGAATATTGTATTTAGGAAATGATTAAATCTCATTTAACCAATGATCGTCATTGGACCACAGATTTATTAAAATAATGCTTTGGAAGTATGTAGTTTAATGAATTAGAAATTGCCTTGTATAGTTTTCTTTGCTTTGTAACTCAGTTAATGAATTGTCATGACTTAGTTATGTGTTTCTAATAGAGAACATGTTGAATGTCTTGAATTGTTCAAGAACTGTCAATATGTTTCTAATGAAACTCGGATAGAATATTTTGAATAGTTCAAAGATATTTTATCTGTAGTGTTGAAAACTGTATCTTTAGAAATTCATTGCGCGTCTTTGAATTGTTCGAAGTTGTTTGATCTGATCAAACGCATGAATTTAAGGCAATTTAGTTCTAAAGTTATTAAATGAATGTGATTCTTACTCAATAGTAAACTTCCGCGATTCCATCTTGATGGAATTGGTCAGTGGGAGTTATCGAATCTTATATGATTTGATTCGTTGATATTGAGTGTTACCAAATTGGTTTTCAATGCTTTTGGGGTAATGCTCCATTAACACTATTCCGTCCATTTAATTTAGGTTCCATTCGCTTCTACAGTTACAAATATGATATGTATAGTAGAAAATTCGAATCTTAAATAGTTTGAGATTTGAAACTTTCTTTTGTATAATTGTTATATAATTGAAAGTTCTTGTGCCTCGGAGGTACGAGTGATTGGTTTACCATTTATTCTATTCAATGGAATATTGTATTCTTTTTGATAGAATATCTTTTCTACGATCCTGAGTAATAAAATTATTTTGTTGCTTGGTAGTTAACATTGGATGTTGACGATTGTAGAAAAGAACTTGACTTAGTGAAGTCAAATGAGAGAGTGATAAATTGTGATGGAACTACATAATTAATAAGATGAAAAGACTCTTAGACAACTTTCGTATAAGTACAACAGGATGTCAGAATCATTTACAAAGTATTTGATACTTAATGATTATGTTGTTTTCTTATTGAAGAAAATTATCCTAAAACTTATAGTGGGAGTGATATTTGATATCAGTTTCAGAAATTGCCATTGAATCGTAGATCTAAGATTGTTTATTGCTTACTACGATATAGCGTCTGAGTCATATTGATGTGGAATCTGGATTCTGAAAAATATGAATGATGCTGCCTAAGGAAAACATTTGGGTTTGTTGGACATACTCGATTTGTTAAAGTAGGCTTACTTGTTGGTGTCTACCTCTTGAGTGCTGGTGAGCTCTTGAGGGCCATGAGTATGCGATACACATTGAGATGTGTATATGATACCATGGATTGGCACTAGAGCAAGTGGTAGAAATTGTTAGGGTTGGTGCTCCGAGTGCCAAACCGGATCGTATTTATGTCCGATTCATTAATACGAGCGGTTCAATTTTCCAAAATATTACTAATTTTACTGGTAGCACACTTGTCTTTTATACACTTATTTGATCTAATCTCGATTAGATTGAAACTGAATCTGGTTCAGTGATACGTGTATATTAGACAAAGACCCTAGGATTTACAGTATAGTGCGCAATTACAACATAGTTTGTAATTGACATTGGGAAGCGCACTATTAGTTGTATATCCTTAAATAAAGTTCCTGGTCAAGATTTACTAACACGGGTCGGTTAGTAAAATCCGCTGATACCAGTACATGTCGTATATCGTGACTTGGTCCGATGGTTTATCCCAGTGAACCATGAGTCTTGGGAGACTCGTATAGACATGTAGGTGTTTATTTGATAAGACACTTAACGACTCACTGAAGGTTTCCTAATAGATGGTACACCAACGTCAATAGGAACCTTCTCGAGTTGAGTGAACATAGTGGTCCTTCACACTTTGATGGTAGTCACGTCAACGATCTAGCCATGATCAGACCTCCGCCTGTTCGTTGGGTGTGGACTGATGCTCATGATATCCTGTGCGTATCAAGATAGGATCTGTCAGTCCTGTGAACAGGGCATAGGCATCCTCACGTGTTTACGATCTAGTAAATCCATGGCCGTGGTATAACGTTGGAAACCAGTTCTGAGTGTTATTTCGTGATCGTAAATTGAAAGTCGATTGTATTAGACCGAACAGATTTGACGTTCTGATCTATATCCCATGTATAATACGGATGGCCTGTGATGGAGTGATTATACGTATGCTATGACCTCGACTTGCATAGTTTAGTGAGATTATCCATGGTCGTCAAAATTCATGAGTGGGTGGATTATGGACACGAAATTGGATTTCGTGACAGATAAACCTAAACTTAAAGAGTCCCACAATATGAAGTGTACTCGTTGAGCACTTGGGCAACTCGATATGAATAATACGGATTATTCATAATACTTCACCGGATTAAGTGAGTTAATTCGGATTGTTTAATCGGTTAAACGATAACACATGCATTAGGGGATTTTGTCCGCTAATAATTATTGTGTATTTGTATTTGATACATAATATGATTAGATACACATTAATTATTTGTCAAATGAGATTTTGACACATGCCATAAATATATGTATTTATCATTTATTGTAAATAAAAAATACATATATTATAATAATTATATTATTTAATTATTTAAATGTTACATGTTTAAATGACTAAATAATATTTGTATTTCATAAAAGTTATGAAATGTGTTGAATTATTATTGGATGACTTGGCATGAATTAAATACACTTTATTTATGTCCATTTTTGATTGGATAATTATAAAGTGTATATGGTGATTTAATTTGATTAAATAAAAAAATGACAAAATACATTTCTCTCTCTCTCCTAATTCGGTCAACCTTATTTAAGAAGAAGAAAATTTTTTTTCTTCATTATCTTAAGCAGCCACTGTCGAGAACTCAAAAAGTGAAAATGGGTTTCATATTTGCTTGATGATTCAAGCTTGGAAATGATGGAAATTCAAGAAAAAAGCTTGGGAAATTGGAGAATAAAGTTAATCCTAAATCTTCTTGAACTTGGAAAATTTGTTTCTTGTTTTCTTGAATTCTTAGAAATGTTCTAGGGTTCCTTAGTTTCTTAAAATTTGGGGCTTTTGTTTGTGGTTGTTGGAGATGGAAGATAAGGCATGTGTGAAGTAGATATTGGGTGGAATTAATGTAATTTGCATCCAATTTATTCAATTGTTGAAGAGTTGCATTCTAGAGTTGTTGATACACTCTAAATAGCCTAGAATTGTTCTAGAGTTGTTCATGTGTGGTGGGACTTCTTTGGTGTTGGATTAATTAGATTAATCTTGGTGAAAATTGGAATTAAAGCATGAATTTCGGTCTGCAGATCAGATCTTCCCAAACTGGAAATTATGGGATGTTTTTGATGTCCTAAGAATGTAATGGATGTGTTTTGGAAGTTGGCAAAATTGCCGGAAAATGTTTCCGACTTGAAATAAGCGAAAACGGCTAAAAACGGCGTTACCGGGTGGATTTTGAGCCAATCGGGTGACGACTATCCAAACAATGAATCTGTCACTGTTTGGGCAGCCCATGAACTGCCCCGACACTATTGGAGCTGACCTGGACAGTTTCCATAAGTGTCGGGTAGTCGATTCGGTCAAAAACGCGTTTTAGGCTATTTTGCGGAAAATCAGGTTTTCATAAAAGTTTCAACTATATTTATGTTAATATTTGATATTAAATAAATAAGTTTAGGTGAAATATGAATAAATTATTCATATTAGATATTGAATAATTTATTTGGTATTTTGAAAAAATTTTAAAATACGATTTCGCCCGGACCCGCGCTACCGCTACGCCCCATCGCCCAAAACCCCAACATGACAACCACGGATAATCTTGCTAAACTATGCAAGTTGAGGTCATTGTATACGTATAATCCCTTCGTCACAGGCTATCCATATTATACCTGGGATATAGATAAGAACGTCAAATCCTTATGGTATAATATAGTCGACTTTCAAATTTATGATCTCTAAATAACACAAGATTGACGGATTTTATCTTGATACGCACTGGATATCATGAACATCAGTCCACACCCAACGAACAGATTGAGATCTGATCTAAATAGATCAGTTACGTGACTGCCATCAAAGTGTGGATGATAACTCATATATCCACTGTGGTATCTCAAGTCGAATGACCACTATGCTCGTTCAACTCGAGAAGATTCATATTGACGTTGGTGTACCATCTATTAGGAAATCTTCAATGAGTCGTTCAGTGTTTATCAAATAAACACCTACATATCTATACGAGTCTCCCGAGACTCATGGTTCATTGGGATAAATCATCGGACCAAGTCACAATATACGACATGTACTGGTCTCAGCGGATCTTACTAACCGACCCGTGTTAGTAAATATTGACCTTGATTTTTATTTAAGGATATACAATTTATAGTGACGCTTCCCAATGTCAATTAAAAACTACATTGTAACTGCGCACTACATTGTAAATCCTAGGATCTTTGTCTAATCTACACGTCTCACTAAATCAGATTTAGTTTCAATCTAATCATAATTAGATATCTAATCGTAACTTGATCGAATATGTATATAAAAGACAAGAGGTGCTACCATTAAGTAAGTAATATTATGGAAAAATGAATTGTTCGTATTCATGAATCAGACATAAATACGATCTGGATTGGCACTCCGAGCACGAACCCTAACAGTTGGTTGGGATAGTAGGAGGTCTAAGGTAGTCTGTAGTATCATGACGATAGGAGGTTGAAGAGATTTGCTCAATTGCTTTTGAAGGGTTGTGTTGGAGCTTCACATGGATAGATTTTCCTCTTCTAAGGCTCGTAACCGTTCTTGGAGTATAGCCCACTGTGCGGCCACAAGATCTGGTGTATGTTCAGTATTAGAAGCCATGAGTTGTTATGTTGAAAGGAATCGTAGGCTGAGGGAGCTTCACTTGCTATAAATCGCTAAGGCCCCACTGTGGGTGCCAAATTGTAGACGATTGATTTCATCTGAGGTCCACAATCGAGATTTGTATGATGTGGCACTAGCGATCCTGGAAAATAAAGTTAGAGTGAGTGTGGAGAGTCTACCCACCGATGTGGTGGGTGACGTAGGCACTCTGACGCTCAAGTCAGTAATGGAGGTGAACTGAAAATGATGGAAGAATAAGGAATGAGTTTACCTTAACCTCCGTAGACTTTCGTGAGGGCGGTGGGCGAGTGTTTGGAGAGTGAAAGGTATAAAGAGCTCAAGTAAGAATATTGAGACTTGAATAAATCTGTAACTTTGAATCCCACTTCTATTTATAAGTTGAGGAATAGCCTATGACAGTTGGGATATTGGTTGTATTTATGATAAGGCCCCCACTAACATGCTAATGATAACATGCTTTCAATGATGATGAACTTTACGTTGTTGTCATTTAAGGAAAATGGGATATAGTGGGTGAAAGATTTATCAGGGTTTGTCTGAGTTGTCTGTTACCTTTTGGAATGATTTAGGTTTTTCGGGCTATCCTATTGTAGTACTGTTTTGGGCTTTACTTATCTTTAGGTCCAAAGTGAAAAGAAGAACTTGCTCCTAGGCCCAAATTTGTCCTATATAGTCGGTTTGAAAAAAGAATATGGTTAGATTGATTTAGGCTAAATCTAAACCAACTTCTTTAGATTCGTTTTAACTTTAAACCCAAATCGATATAAACCGATTTCTTCCTTTTTTTCTTTTTTTTTGAAATCGTTGGAAATCTCACCGTCAAACCACTCGTTCCGGGTGTAAAAGGAGCAGGTAAAACCTCTGGTTTTCCCAGACTCTTACAAGAAATACATTCTTTGGATTCGAACTCAAAACCTGAAGGTCAGACCCTAAACCCTACACCACCAAACAACGCCCCTTGGGGACATCTAAACCGACTTCGCCACTATATAAATATCCATTTCTGATCAAGAGTTCTCATCCGACCGAGAAATTACTTTTTAGAAAGTGGAAGAAATAATAAGATTTTGGGGTTTTATTTTATCTTAAGATGTGACCTTCAAAATAACGTCATTTAGGTTTTATCCAAAAACAAAAAAATCAAAATTCATCAAATAAACACTCAAATGATATGAATTAATCCAGAAGTTCATTCATTTCAAGTTTTTGTATACGGTATACAATTTTTTGAATGTTTTT
>SKCR01002755.1:0-27332 GCA_019454045.1 Zanthoxylum bungeanum | reverse complement strand
TACTAAAAAATCAAGTTCGTATATGTCTTTCACAAATGAAGGTTATGTGTTTTAAAAGCTACCAAAATCTCTACCAACTTATATCAACCAAAAATGTATAAAGTTAACTAGTGATTTGATTTGGTGGGCCCCACTTTAAATTCAAAATTCGAGTGGGCCCGCTAAACACATTTCGGGCTTGAGTTCGTTTAATTTCGAATTAACGAATTTTCCGTTGCGACATAATTAAATCTAATTTAATTGAGTAATTATGCCTAGCAAAATTATTATTAAAGTCGTTTACGAATTAATTCTAAATTAGTTCGTTTACCCAAATTAAAATCTAATTTTAATTCCGCTTCGAAATCTAATTTCATTTAATATATCGAATATATTATTTAATCGATTAATTCCAAATTAATCGTTCTCTATCTTCTAATCGAATTTTATCCTAGATAAATTCTTACCGTAATTAATCCTAGATTAATTTTCTCTCTCTTAAATTAATCCCAGATTAATTCTGTTCGAGTCAAACGTCATTGGTGAATCTTCAGGAAAAGACTCATGAGATACCTGGATATGTTGGCAGTAAATCCGGTCATTACATTATCCGAACTCGTGCGTACCCGGTACCATGTTCTTACCGATTTATACGACATGGTTGGCTTTTAGCAAAGCACCATGCCTACCCAATTCTCCAGAAATATCCTTTTAAGGAATACATAATCTATACCAGGCGTAATATACTAAGTATTTCGTATTACGATCCAGTATTAGATGTCACATGCTAGGCCTGATGTTGGAATTGTGTCTGCCCCGTACGAAGCATATATCGGATCACTAGCAACTAGTCTCTTTAATCGGATAATCATGACCTTGTCATATTATCCCGATAGTTGCAGCATATTAGAGTACCAGTTCTGTATCCCTGCGTGATCATCATCTCCATATGACTGAAGTGATACTTCCATCTTGACATCACACCCAACACTACACTACGATTCTCAATAAACCCAGAAGAGGCGTACACAGAACCTGTTAAAGCCTCGGACGATCAAAACCAAAGCGTATTTGATTGTCGCAAGTATTAGGGATGCAAGTCTCAATTTAAGACCAGATACACATACCCTGATTCGGATTCCCATAGACACATAGTCATACTACCAATGGGATTCTGATGGGTCTATCCAGAGCGAAGCTATTTCCGTACCTTCGGTAAACACAACCTCCTATCACACTTGCATAAGTATCCAATACTTAAATATATGAGAACTGTGCCATTAAGCTTCTATAACGCGCACAAGTGCAATACTAGTTTATTCCGCATTAGTGATGTCAAGTCTCGATAATACCACGACTAGAGATATTTAATGATTAAACCTTACATGGATTAATATTGTCTCATATCTTATTAATCCGGAACTAATCATTAGGACTTTTATCATTTATATATTCAAGTAATCTAATTACAAAATGATAAAATAACAATTTTCTTTGTCACATAGTTAATTTGTACAAAACTATAATATCTTTTACAAATAGTGATGTTATAGGTCATAATTTTCCAACAATCTCCCATTTGGCCTATAGCCAATCACTGAAGTATCTAACACCTGAACTATGTACATGTCGCTCAAACTTTTGCTGAGATATAACCTTCATCAGCGGATCTGCAATGTTGTCATCTGATGCGACTTTCTCGATCTTCACATCGCCACGATGTATGATCATGAATCAGATGGAAACGTCGAAGTACATGTTTGGATCGTTGATGAGACCGCGGTTCCTTAGCCTGCGCTATAGCCCCGTTATTGGCACAATATAAAAGAACAGGCTCAGCTGCTAACGAAACTACTTATAATCCAATTAGGAATTTTCGGATCCAAACTGCCTCTTTTACTATTTCAGCTGCAGCAATATATTTCGTTTCTGTTGTTGAATCGGCAACAGTCTCTTGCCTGAAAGATTTCCATCTTACTGCTCCATTGTTCAAAACAAAATATATACCCAGATTGCGACTTACAGTCATTTTTTTCGGTTTGGAAACTTACATCGGTAAACCCTGATACCTCAAGTTCTCAATCTCCATAGATTAAGAAATCATCCTTATTCGTCTAAGATACTTAAGGATGTTCTTAACCGCAACCCAGTGACCATCACCTGGATCGGTTTGATAGCGACTACATGCTCAAAGTATACTAGACATTAGGTCGCGTATATATCATGGCATACATGATCGATCCGACTGTATAAGTGGATGATATCTGACCCATGTTGTCCTCTTATCTTGAGTTTTAGGACACAAGTCCTTAGATAAAGTGACGTCATATGATATTGGCAACAGTCCCCTCTTAGACTGATACATGTTGAATCCCTTCAACACTTTATCAATGTACGTGCTCTGGGAGAGTCCAAGCAGCTTTCTAGATCTATCCCGATAGATCTTTATTCCCAGAATAAAGGCTGCTTCTCACAGATTTTTCATGGAGAATTTTAATGAAAGCCAAGCTTTCACCGATTATAGCATGGTAATGTCATTTCCCATAAGCAATACATTATCAACGTAAAGGACAATGAATGTCAGTGCGCTCCCACTAACCTTTTTATATACACAAAGATCATCCTCGTTTTGAACGAAATCATATTCTTTTATGATCTCATCAAAATGTTGGTTCCAAACATGTGATGCTTGCTTCAATCCATAAATGAATCGATTTAACTTGCAAACCTTGTTTGCATATTTTAGTACGATAAAACCGTCAGGTTATTGCATATAAACATCCTTCAAAAGATTTCCGTTAAGGAAAGAGGTTTTGACGTCCATCTCCATATTTCATAATTGAAATATGCAGTAATAGCAAGCATTATCCGAATGGATTTAATCATGGCAACATGTGAAAAAAATTTATCGTAATCGACACCATGTCGTTGACGATACTCTTTCGCTACAAGCCTAGCTTTGTATATTTGTATGTTGCCATCCATGGCAGTCTTCTTATTGAAGACCCATTTACAACCAATAAGCTTTACACCTTCTGGAGCATCAACCAGTGTCCGAACTTGGTTGGTATACATGGAATCCATTTCGGACTTCATGGCTTCTTGCCATAAAACGGAGTCGGTACCTTGTATCACTTCCTCATACCTAGCCAGTTCATTTTCCTCAATAAGATTAATATCCACATGAGGTGAGATCAGAAACCCATACCTCTCAGGTTATTTTCTGACTCTCTCTGACCTACGCGGTTCTTGTGTATAAGAAGATTATGGTACAATCTCATCCCTGATGAACTGCTCAAGTTCCGTTAAGGAATTGGTGCCAGGAATAGTATCACTCCGATTTTCATCTAGTTCTACTTTCCTCCCACTTACAACTGCATTTAGGAATTCCTTTTCGAGGAAAACCACATGTAGAGTAACAAATACCTTGTTCTCTTGTGGGTTGTAGAAGTAATATCTTTTGGTTTCCCGATGATAACCTATAAATAGACACTTATCCGATTTGGGTTCTAATTTGGTACCATCCAAACGTTTAACGTATGCCCAGCAACCCCAAATCTCCAGGAATGAGAAACCCGGTTTTTTTTCCTGTCAATATTTCATATGGAGTCTGCTGAACAGACTTTGACGGAACCTTATTCAAAATAAGAATTGCACTGTTCAATGCATATCCCCAGAAGGATTGGTAGCTCAGTGCAACTCATCATAGACCTTACCATGTCCAAAAAGTTCAGTTTCTCTGTTCGGACACACCGTTTAATTGAGGTGTTCCGGGAGGAGTCCATTGTACGGGCCAAATTTGGCCCCAAGGGTAAAATCGACATTTTACCTCGAGACCGACCATATCAGACCAAGAAGCCTCACTGGCCCAAGCTCATTGTCATCAAGAGGGCCAACGGACGCAATAGTTACCAAATCAAGAAACGTCCAGACTCATAAATATCTCACATAACTCGACAGTTTCCAACATCCAACGAACGAGTAATTAAAGGTAATAAATACACACGTTTCCCGAGAGTGTGTATATAAGAGAAGAAAGTCTACGAGAAAGGGGGGAGAATCCATAGCTCGATCATATTCAACTTCTAACAACTCTCAACTTAGTCATATTCTCTCCAGAGCTCTCAGAACCTCGGACCCACTGCCCTCACGGTAGTCAACAGAAGTCAAGGTGCGCCAAGCCTTGCTCTTCCATTATTTACAGTTCGTCTTCACTACTAACTTGAGCGTCGGAGTGCCTCCGGTACCCACCACACCGGTGGGCAGTAACCTCCACGCTCGCTCTACCTTTGTTTTGCAGGATCGCTAGCGCCCCCAACTACAATTCTCGATTGTGGACCTCGGGCGAAATCCAGCGTCCACAATTTGGCGCCGTCTGTGGGGACTTAGCGATTCATTGCAGACGAAGATCTCTCAGTCTACTATCCCTTCAACACAGCTACACATGGCTTCTAGCAGCGATCAGACATTTGACCCTATGGCCTCTCAATTGGCCACTCTACAAGAACGATTACGAGTCTTAGAGGAGGAAAATTCAGCCATGCGAATCTCCAATATAACCCTCCAGAAGCAACTGGAGCAAATCTCTTCAACCTCCCAACCACCTGATTCTCCATACTATCTCATCAATCCTACAATCCCCACCAATCTCCTGGGGGCATTCAACAATGTGGCAAGCGAGAATCCGCCATTGGACAACCATCTACCAACCAAGAAAAAAGTCAGCATATCTCCTCAACCGACCAAGCACGGCGAGTTACCTCCACTATGCGCAAAGAAATGCAGGAGTTCAAAGATGTAATTCTCTCTAGCCTACATGGTGTCAGACTACCAGTGAGAAGAAGCCGAGCCGGCACGATCTCAGATACCCCATTTTTGGACACCATCACTTCCACTGGACTACCAAGGAAGTTCAGTTCTCCAGATATGAAGCTGTATGACGGATCCACAGACCCGAATGATCATATGATCCATTACAAATACAAGATGATGTCGACTGATCTGGCTCCTCATCAATGGGAAGCTGGAATGTGTAGAGGATTCGGAGAAACATTGGCAGGCCCAGCCCTCAATTGGTTCATCAATCTACCTTTTAGGACTATTGGGTCATATCAGGAACTAGCTAATAAATTTGTGGAGCATTTTGCAAGTTCTTGCAAGCTTGAAAAGACCACCAATGACCTTAATGCAATCCAACAACGGAGAGGGGAGTCCTTGCGAAGCTACGTGGCTCGCTTCAATAGAGAGAGGATAACAATCCCAGATCTCTATCAGCCTACTGCAGTGGAAGCATTCAGAAATGGATTACTTTCAGAAAGTGGACTCTACAAAAAGCTCACTAAATTTCGATGCTACACTATGGATCATGCCATGGCCCAGACACAATTTGAGATTAGATGGGAGGAGGATAAGAGAAACAAGAAAAGAGAGAATTCCACCAGCCATCACAATGAGAGAACCTCAAATCCGCCGAAGCGACCCTACAACTGATGTGCTAGCAATGTACTTCAATAAAGTGATACTTGATGTAATTAGTCTATAAAAAATGGGGCTAGATGGCCACCCATTGTCGCCTTGGGGACATCATAGCTTCCCAAATAAGTATTCATTGGTTACTTTAAAAAAAAATTATCCTTCATAAAACTCCCACTCGACACTACATGTATTAGGAATTGGAGTGATGATATCCCATACGCCAATACACAAATGAAGACTTGGCATGGACATCCCAGTCGACATTACCAGATGGAAGAAGGCTTAGTATCTGATAGAGATTCCACTCGACACGACAAGGAAGAAGTCTTGGCTGGAAGCTGAGGTTCCACTCCACACGACAAGGAAGAACTCCTAGCTATGGACTGAAGCACCACTCGACATGACAAGGAACATGTCTTAGTTAGGGGCTAAGGTTCCAGTCGACACGACATGGAGGAAAGATCAGTTATTGGCTGAAGTTTCATACGACATGATAAATAAGTAGGCTGAGTTGCCTAAGATTCCAATCAACATTACACGGATACACATCATGAGGATGCTACCCCACTCGACACTACATGTATGGGGTGATAATATCCCAGTCGACATTACCAGGTATGGCTTGCACTTTTTTATAGTTGACATTACAACATATAGCTTGATAATTGTTATGGATGTCCCAATCGACATTGCAACATATAGCTTGGTAATTGTTATTGGTGTCTCAGTCGACAATATAATATGTGACTTGACACTTGTTGAGTATCCCACTCGACACTACATGTATGGAGAATTGGTATTAGGATATCCCACTCGACACTACATGTATGGGGTGATAATATCCCAGTCCCAGTCGACATTACAAGACTTGACAAGGATATCCCACTCGACACTACATGTATAGAGACTCAGCATGAGGAAGATGTCTCATTCGACACTACACGTATGAAGCTTAGCACTTGTTAAGGATCTCATTCGACACTACACATGTGAAGATTGACACTTGTTAAGAATCACAGTCGACACTACCATGTGAAGCTTGGCACTCGTTAAAGATCTCATTCGACACTACATATATGGTCTTGTAGAATGAGGAATGAAAACCCTCACTAACCTTTATCAGGTCTTATAGAATGAGGATTGTAGAATGAGGAATGAAGACCCCCAATGCCTTTGTCAGGTCTTGTAGAATGAGGAATGAGAACCCTCATGAACCTTCATCAGGTTCATTCGACCGTAGTCTCATGGTCTTCAGACGACATGGTCTCAGACTACAAGTCCTGTAGAATGAGGAATTATATCCTCATAGACCTTTGTCAGGTCTTGTAGAATGAGGAATGAGAACCCTCATGGACCTTCATCAGGTTCATTCGACCGTAGTCTCATGGTCTTCAGACGACATGGTCTCAGACTACAAGTCCTGTAGAATGAGGAATTATATCCTCATAGACTTTTGTCAGGTCTTGTAGAATGAGGAATGAGAACCCTCATGGACCTTCATCAGGTTCATTCGACTGTAGTCTCATGATCTTTAGACGACATGGTCTCAGACTACAAGTCCTGTAGAATGAGGAATTATATCTTCATAGACTTTTGTCAGGTCTTGTAGAATAAGGAATGAGAACCCTCATGGACATTCATCAGGTTCATTCGACCGTAGTCTCATGGTCTTCAGATGACATGGTCTCAGACTACAAGTCCTGTAGAATGAGGAATTATATCCTCATAGACTTTTGTCAGGTCTTGTAGAATGAGGAATGAGAACCCTCATGGACCTTCATCAGGTTCATTCGACCGTAGTCTCATGGTCTTCAGACGACATGGTCTCAGACTACAAGTCTTGTAGAATGAGGAATTATACCCTCATTGACCTTTGTCAGGTCTTGTAGAATGAGGAGTGAGAACTCTCATTGACCTTCTTCAGGTCTAGTAGGGTGAGAAGTAATGACTTTCTTGGACTTTTATCAAGTCCATTCAACAGGTCCACACGACAGTAGTCACATGGACCCTCATCAAGAGAATGTGTGATGACTTTCATCAGGTTTAGTAGTATGATAAGGAAAAATTCTTGGGCCTTCCTCAGGTCTGTAAAGTGAAGACTTTCATAGACCTTCATTTGGTCTAAAAGACATTGAAGACTCTCATGGTTCTTCGACCCGTAGTATGGGGATTATCTTGACCTTCATCTGGTTCAGTCGACCGGGGACATCCCCCACAGACTCATGTCGAGTCAAGTCATAGACATGAACTACTCATGTCGTATGATATATATTCCTGAACTCATCAAGTCCGGTCGACCGGGGACATCCCCCACAGACTCATGTCGAGTCAAGTCATAGACATGAACTACTCATGTCATATGATATATATTCCTGGACTCATCAAGTCCGGTCGATCGGGGACATCCCCCACAGACTCATGTCGAGTCAAGTCATAGACATGAACTACTCATGTCGTATGATATATATTCCTGGACTCATCAAGTTCAGACGACCCTGGACATCCCCCATAGGACTCTTGTCGAGTCAAATGAAGACATGGACTTCTTTCAGTTCATAGACTTGTCGAATGAAATAACTCCTGAACCCTCATATGGTTCAGTCGACCGGGGACATCCCCCACGGACTCATATCGAGTCAAGTTTTAGACATGAAATACACATGTCGTACGACTTATATCCTGACATTCATCTGGTTCAATCGATTGGGTACTTCCCCAATGGCTCTTGAAGAGTCAAGCTCATAACTTGATATTCGTTTGGCAGCATCAACGCTCGAGTACACCTACATACTATGGCCTCAAGCGACACACGCGTCAAGTACTCTCCAAGTCAAGGACTACTTGACTTAGAGAGTAGGGGACAAACTGTACGGGCCAAATTTGGCCCCAAGGGTAAAATCGACATTTTACCTCGAGACCGACCAATATCAGACCAAGAAGCCTCACTGGCCCAAGCTCATTGTCATCAAGAGGGCCAACGGACGCAGTAGTTACCAAATCAAGAAACGTCCAGACTCATAAATATCTCACATAACTCGACAGTTTCCAACATCCAACGAACGAGTAATTAAAGGTAATAAATACACACGTTTTCCGAGAGTGTGTATATAAGAGAAGAAAGTCTACGAGAAATGGGGGAGAATCCATAGCTCGATTATATTCAACTTCTAACAACTCTCAACTTAGTCATATTCTCTCCAGAGCTCTCAGAACCTCCGACCCACTGCCCTCACGGTAGTCAACAGAAGTCAAGGTACGCCAAGCCTTGCTCTTCCATTATTTACAGCTCGTCTTCACTACTAACTTGAGCGTCGGAGTGCCTCCGGCACCCACCACACACACCGGTGGGCAGTAACCTCCACCTCCACGCTCGCTCTACCTTTGTTTTGCAGGATCGCTAGCGCCCCCAACTACAAATTCTCGATTGTGGACCTCGGGCGAAATCCAGCGTCCACATCCATTGTGAAAGAATACCATACTCTTTCAAGTAATCGAGAAACTCATTGCTTAAGTATTCTCCACCACGGTCTAACCGTAATGTTTTAATACTTTTACCGGTCTGTTTTTCTACTTCGTGTCGAAACTATTTGAATTTCTCAAAGGTTTCCGACTTGTGTCTCATAAGATACACATAACCATAATGCGATGCATCATCGGTAAAGTTACGAAGTATTCATATCCACCTCTAGCCTGGCTAGACATGGGCCTACATACGTCACTATGAACGGGGGCTAACAGATCGGTGGCACATGTACCTTTACCGCTAAAAGGTGTTTTAGGCCATTTTCCCAATAAACAAGATTCGCAGACGTCATATGAATTTGGATCAAATCCGTCCAAGTACCCACTCTTCGAAAGTGTGGATATGCGAGTCTTGTTAATATGTCCCAAACGACAATGCCACATATAAGTTTCATCTTTGTTACTTAATTTAAGCCTTTTGTTTGTCATGTTATATGTTTGAGATTGATTTATGTTTAAAATATAAAAACCGTTATTCACATTAGCACTGCATGTCTCAAAATCATTTTTATAAACAAAACACTATGTGCTTCTGAATACAAAAGTATACCCACGTTGGGTTAAACAAGATACAAATATAATATTTCTAGTCAAACTAGGTACATAATAGCAGTTTGATAAATTAAGTACATGCCCCGAGGGAAACTCCAAAATATAAGTCCCTACAGCCAAAACAGCGACTCTGGTCCATTTTCCAACTCGTAGATCAATCTCCATTGAAGCCAGTCTCCTACTAATATGCAGATCCTGCACATCAGTACATATATAAGTACCACAACCAGAATCAAAAATCCAATTTTTAAAACTAGAAGTAGACATGTTTATTTCAATAGCAAACATTCCTGAAGCTGGAGCCTTGCCCCCTTTGATTTCCTTATACTCACGAAAGTCACACTTCCAGTGACCCTGTTTGCCACACTACAGGCAAACATCTTGGGATTTGTCCTTTGTCTTCCCAGAAGACTTTGATGATTTGGCATTTCCCTTTCTGTTCTTCTTCTTCTTTGCACCTCCAATAGCCTTTGGCCAAGCCTTGGCAGACTGAGATGTTGAAGCGAAGTGCGCCTCACGCTTTTTGTCCTTTAATAGCTCTTTTTCTGTCTCTTTCAGCATTGATATAACTCTCCAAGAGTATTTTATTGGTTCATCATATTATAGTTCATGATAAACCCGCTCCAGCTATCAGGAAGAGACTGTAAGATCAAATCTATGGAAGTCTCAGCCTCAAAGGTTATGCCTAGCTGACCCAGCTGTTCGATATTAGAAATCATCTGTGACACATGGTGCTCAACACATGTACCCTCTGACATGCGAGAGTGAAAGAGCTTATTCTACAACTCGTACTTCTGCGATCTAAGGTTAGATCGGTAAAGGTCCTTCAATTTCAACATCATAGTTATGGATCCAGTCCCTTATTTTGACGACGAAATTGAGGGGTCATTGCAGCGAGCATACCAGATTGAGTATTTGAGTTGTCATCAATGTGATTCTTCCAAAGCTCAAGCTCAAGTGGCTGCTCAATTCCAGGCTTAGGCCCGAGAGGTCTCTCTATCGTATAAAGCATCTTCTCGGCCCCCAGGACAATCATGAGGTTCATATCCCAGTCAGGAAAGTTAGCACCATTAAAGATATTTTCCCCAATGATAATGTCCCTAACGTTCATCTTTCCAGCCATCTTAATTGTAATAGTCTAACTATTCAATTAACGATTACGGGTACAGTCCAACTGTTAAAAGAAAATAATAAAATATTGGTCCAACTAATAAATATATAAAACGACGAAAATAATTTGAAAGCGCGTAATTGGCAAATTACAAATTCAATACTGGCCTCCCACTAATTTTCGGCGAGCCTCTAACACTCTGTTGAGTACTCGGGAAACCTAGTTTACTAGTGGGCTAAGATCCTATTAAATAACACACAACCTTGACTTTGGCCAACAAGCTGTATGATATTTAATAAGGTAGATCTTTAAGATCAATTGGATCTCATCCAATTCATAGATCCGGTAGGTGGACCTCTAAGTCCGAAAATATATCCAATATATTTCCTAAACTTTTCCTCTGAATCAACTAAGTCTTGGCTTGGCTCAACAAGCTTAATAATTCCAGTTAAGCGGGAGCTATTGACAGTGGGAAAGCTTCGTAATACATGTCGATGAACAAGAAGTGACCTTGACTTTGGCCAACAAGTCACAATTTACCCAAGACATGCGATATGGAACAAAGATTTCGTGATTCAAACACATCCGGGATGGACATTGATCTTGACTTTGGCCAACAAACCAATGCCAATCTTGGATCTTGAGAGAGAACCACTCAATAGAAGGAATTCGCTTAATATTGTATTAAGGGTTTTTGGCGTAAATTGGCAACCAATTTATTATCTTTGATTAGGTCTCATCATACACCCTTAAGCATGCATTCTAAAAGCATAATAAGGCGCGAAATAAATAATAATGATATGCGGATGAATATTGAACAAATTATTTATAGAACAAATCTCTCCATTTCCTCTCCCCGGCTAGCACTATACTTACTTCTACCCAATTACATAATTCAATAAAGAAACCTCATTTACATTGAGCAGAATTGGTGAGAAGAGAAGTACAAAGAGTCAAGAGATATAAGGCTGGACACGTTGGTCCAATTTAGTAAATTCTAAATTTATTACAACAATTTCCAAAATTGCCCTCACCCTTCTAATATTCACCAGATATACATTATTCATACAATACATACATGTATTCACACAAAGCATGTTATTCAATCAATTTAATCCAATTAATTAATCTTTGATTAATGACCATCCAATGTTCAAACAACAATTTGATTTGTGCGAGTCCAACTCGTTTAAGAATAAGTACTCAAAGTGCGTATTCTTGAATTATATGAACTACAATTTTAAATCCAATTTAATTTATATTCAATACTAATTCTAATTTAATTCCAAATTTAATAATTACACTTATTTTAGCGCCTTTTAGACTTAGATTCTAAATCCAATCTAAATGAGTCTTAAAGGCCCAATTAACGTCCAATGTCACTTTAATTAAAGTTAAATGGGCTTTTAATTAATTCTTAAGGCTTGGACTTTGGCAACCAAAGCCCAATAAGAAATTACCTTATTAGCCATAAAATTAATTTTGGCCTATTAGGCCCAATTAAATATTAAAAGGCCCAATTAAACTATTTGGACTTTATGAAATGGTTTTAGACCCAATTTGTATCCAATCCAATTGTCCTAAACCAACTTAGCCCAACCAAGCCCATTAAGTCCAAATACAACAATATTAGCCCAATTAAAAATTAAAGGCTTATTTTAATTAATACAAAATTCCAAATTTCACATTAATTAATATTAAAGTGTATTAGCCACAATTAATTAGTTAAATTAATATTTCCAAAACACCAATTTACCTAATTAATCATGCTTTAATTTATCAACTCATGTCCAATATAAATTGAAGCAAAATCAATCTAATCCATGTTTCTTTACTCACGGTAATATGCATAATTTGATATCCAAATTTGATTTCAATCTAATTAAATCAACAATCAATATACCTCATGCATTTAAACACATCCAATGGTCTAAAATCAAAAATCACCATGATATACCTAGGGTTATTCATTCGGCCAAGCATATGGAATTAATGGAAAATTTATCCAATTCATTTTCTCAATTCCTAAAATGCACAAATCTAATTTAACATCATCCAAGCTCAACCAAACCATCAATTTGAAGAAATCATGCTCAAATCATAAAAAACCCAAATTAAAGTATATAAACCCTAAGTTCATTTCAAGCTTAGAATAGGCTCTTGATATCATTGTTTGGGTTCCTAGAACATGCCAATGATATTCTAAGTAGAAATTAGTGTGAATACTCAACGAAGTTGCGGAAAAACTTACATTGATCGGTTTCATAGGATGTAGAGATTTCAAGACTTTTGATGTTGATGAAGAGTTCCAAGCTTCTTCTTGTGTTCCAAACTCTTGGGAATGGTTTCCCTAACACCTTGAATGACTCTTTTTCTGTGCTAGCAATGAAGAAATTTTGAAACGAAATTTCTAGGGAGAGGGATGTGTTTCGTGGCAATGGCTTGGAGAGGGAGAGAAAGACAATTTTTTTTTTTTATGTTATGTATATGACTTCTAAAATCAAATTAACATTTACCAAAAAATCAAGTTCGTATATGTCTTTCACAAATGAAGGTTATGTGTTTTACAAGTTACCAAAATCTCTACCAACTTCTATAAACCAAAAGTGTATAAAGTTGACTAGTGATTAAATTTTGTGGGCCCCACTTTAAATTCAAAATTCGAGTGGGCCCGCTAATTATATATCGGGCTCGTGTTCGTTTAATTTCGAATTAAAGAATTTTATGTTGCGATATAATTAAATCTAATTTAATTTTTAATTATGCCTAGTAAAATTATTATTAAAATCGTTTATGAATTAATTCGTTTTACTGAATTAAAATCCAATTTTTATTCCGCTTCGAAATCTAATTTCATTTAATATATCGAATATATTATTTAATCGATTAATTGCAAATTAATCGTTCTCTCTCTTCTAATCGAATTTTATCTCAGATAAATTCTTACCGTAATTAATCCTAGATTAAATTTCTCTCTTTTAAAATTAATCCCAGATTAATTCTGTTCGAGTCAAACGTCATTGGTGAATCTTCGGGAAAAGACTCATGAGATCCCTGGATATGTTGGAAGTAAATTCGGTCATTGTACTATCCGAATTCGTGCGTACCCGGTACCATGTTCTTACCGATTTATACGACATGGTTGGCTTCTAGCAAAGCACCATGCCTACCCAATTCTCCAGAAATATCCTTTTAAGGAATACATAATCTATACCAGGCGTAATATACTAAGTATTTCATATTACGATCCAGTATTAGATGTCACATGCTAGGCCTGAGGTTGGAATTGTGTCTGCCCCGTACGAAGCATATATCGGATCACTAGCAACTAGTCTCTTTAATCGGATAATCATGACCTTGTCATATTATCCCGATAGTTGCAACATATTAGAGTACCAGTTCTGTATCCCTGCGTGATCATCATCTTCATATGACTGAAGTGATACTTCCATCTTGACATCACACCCAATACACTACGATTCTCAATAAACCCAGAAGAGGCGTACACAGAACCTGTTAAAGCCTCGGACGACCAAAACCAAAGCGTATTTGATTGTCGCAAGTATTAGGGATGCAAGTCTCAAGTTAAGACCAGATACACATACCCTGATTCAGATTCCCATATACACATAGTCATACTACCAATGAGATTTCGATGGGTCTATACAGAGCGAAGCTATTTCCGTACCTTCGGTAAACACAACCTCCTATCACACTTGCATAAGTATCCAATACTTAAATATATGAGAACTGTGCCGTTAAGCTTCTATAACGCGCACAAGTGCAATACTAGTTTATTTCGCATTATCGATGTCCATTCTCGATAATACCACGACTAGAGATATTTAATGATTAAACCTTATATGGATTAATATTGTCTCATATCTTATTAATCCGGAACTGATCATTAGGACTTTTATCATTTATATATTCAAGTAATCTAATTTCAAAATGATAAAATAATAATTTTCTTTGTCACATAGTTAATTTGTACAAAACTACAATGTCTTTTACAAATAGTGATGCTATGGGTAACAATTGTCCAACAATATATTCATTAGTGGAATCACTATCAAATAAACTCATAGAAGACGACCAATAAATATTCCATTAAACTATCAATTTTTTTCTTCTCGAGTTTAGCAGTTATTGTGGTTGTTTGACTATAGACACCACAATGGTCTTTTGAGTGATTCTTAATGCCTAATATCATGCATTTAAGAAACCTTTTACGGTCTGATTGCTGGATGACAGTGGGACCCGATGCTTATAAAGATCGGTGCATGTTAATATTAGGATATGTTAATCCATATGGTTGGATTATGTTTGTTGATACTTCATGTTATATTTTAGAAATCTTTCCGCCGAAGGTACATTTTAGAAAAAATTTCTAGAACATTGTGAATAATATTGGAAAATAATTTTCTATACATATTATTTATTATTAGAATATAATCATGAAGATGTGTTTATATATTGAGTAGATAACGTTTTGATAGTAAGATGATAACCTTACTTAATAAAAGACGGTATGAAGGAAGAACTATACGTTAATGTTATAAGTTGGACTTATATGGTTCAATACCTCGTGATTGTTTTACCATGAATTATAGGTGGGTAGGATTTCATGGATATGTGTGTGTGATTCTGTGATTGTTCAATCCGATAATTCATGATATGAATTAAATTAATTAATATTTTATCAAGAATTGATATAAGATTATCGTTCAATTTAATTGTTAAAATATAATGCAAATATGATTTGCATTAATGCAGTAATTAAATTCATATATTAAATGTAATTATTAAATTATATGCAAATTAATTACTATAATTATACAAGTAATACTATTACCTAATTAAATTAACAATGGTTAATTCTTAACTAATATTTATGGTTAAAGTAACCATAATCAAAAGTCAAGAATTTGAGATAAGAGCAAGTTAATTACCGTGGTGGTTGGAGATCTTTATTATTATATTGTTAAATGTAAACGTATCTAATTTTTGTGATGAGATCAAATTGACCTTGGTTAATGAAAAAGCAATTTGGTTTGGTTAATATATTAAAAAGTTGAAAAAACAAAAGCATTTTATGCTTTCTCATTGTCGAGAGCAATTTGAACATGCATATAAGCCAATTTTTGGCTATTTTGCCAAGTGAACTAAAAAAAAAGGGTGCAAGAACTATTTTTCAATTTTGTATCACAGAAATCAAGTGTAAGAGAATGAGACGGTTGGAGATTTTACTTATTTCGTTGAAGTTTGGAAGGGGTGATTTGACGGTGGGGATTTTCAACGATTCCAAAAAAAAAAAAATACAGAAACCAAGCTTAAAAACCTTATCAAAATTAACAAAAACACAATAGAAAAAACATAATAATAATCCTTAAGTGTTAAGTATGAACTAATGTATTTTTTTTATTTAAAATTTTAAGGGTTTCAAATGTTGAAATCCTAGGAAAATTTAGTTATAATTATTGAATAATCTACTTAGATGTTGTTGAGAAAATATATTTCTTAATCTACACAATAGAAAAAAACATCTTAGTTTTCAGAGGCGTCTGGTGAGCCCAGGACTCAGCTCGACACCAATCGCCTATACTTAGATGTTGTTGGAGTGGATACTAAGAAACGTCGAGTTTACGGTCTTGGCTCTCTTGCATCGCTTTCATATCCAGATTCGTTACGCAGCTCAGGTAGATCGTACTACGGTACGACTTTTGATGGTACATTTGAGCAACGGGTACAAGAGCGAGTTAGAATTGAGATGCAGACTATATAACAACGACTGGATGAAGAACAACGAAAGAGAAATGAAGAGATGCAACGAGTAGAGGAAGAGCAACGGAAGAGAAATGAAGAGGTGCTTGATCTCAAACAGAAGATGGCAGAGATGCAGCGGTATTTTCGGATGATAAGAGACTTGAGTTCACAACCTTTCTCTTATGGTCCATCTTATCCTCCAACTAATTATGAGCAGCTAGAGAATGATGATTAACTTATATGTATATTTTTTATATTGTACTTTTTTAAATATTATAATGTTTAAATAATAAAATTTTAATTTTATTATTTGTTTTGTTTATTTTATAATTCAAGTAAATAATATATTTATTTTATAATTTTACTAATATTAATAATATTATTTAAAATAAAATTAATTTCTCGAACGATGTGAAAAATGAAAAATTAATTTCTCATAGGGATTGTATGGTATATGTCGACTTGTATGGTTCAGCGCGGTTATATATAGTCGTCATAATTTGTGAGTGGGTAAATTATGTATACGAAATGTGTTCAGTGACAGATACACTTGAATTTAGAAAATCCCGCTAATAAATCGTAGAGCACTAGGACAAGTTACTATGAATAATTTGATTATTCATAACGTTACATATGCGAAGATATTTTTACTAGTAGTGTATATTTATATTTGAAATGATACTTTTTTTGATTTGATTATAATCATTAGGGCACTAGCAAAATTGAAGGTCATTTCGAGTTGGCATATCTTTTTGATGGGATAATTAATATTGAAGGTCACTTGGCTCATGTGTATGGTATGTCCCATTATACTGTTTGAGGATTTGCTGCTTCTGCCACATCAAGCAAAATGTTATGTAATTATTATTATGTTATTACTAGTTCAAGTAATGTAAGTGTGACATTATAGGTTACCTATCAAGACAGGAGTTGATATTATTCATGATATTTTGCTCTCTATTGTACAAAATACAAAATTATTCAAACAAAACAAACACGTACGGCACAAACACTGGTTTCCTTTATTTAATAGACAGTACTCTAGTTGAGCCATCCATCCACGTAGCTCTGCCATAACTCTTGTGTAACCCAAGCTGGAATTTAATACTAACAAGTTGAATACAAATATTATTATGGAGTTCCTGCAATCTTCTGACTGACATGATAATTGGAAGCTTCTTTTGTTCCAGTAGAATCAAAAGTCTCATTCTCAGGAGTATGTGTGGTTAACTTTATAACATCATTGGAATGATCATCAAACACCAACTCAAAAGCACGACTGTGATCAACATGTTGTGAGTATGTAGTAGCATCGGCTGCGAATTCCAACATATATGATAGTTTCCATCATCCCAAATCGACATGATGAGATGACTTGCAAACCTTCCATCTGGTAACTTCCCTACGTAGTGAACTTCTACTGGATATTCCTTCCCCCCCAGCCACATTTCTCCCAATACTTCTTCCTTTCCAGCAAGCACATACTCTTTATCACTTGAATCGTTCTTGTTATTTACCTTTATGACACCGGGCCAGTTAGAAACCACCTTTCTCAAATTCAGCACCATCGGATCCTATCCCTATGTGGTCAAAGAATTAAAATTAAGATGATGCATGCCATCCTGCCTTTCCCTTCCTTTATATAGCCAAAATGATTAAAGGCATGACCATTAATTAATGTCCTTTACCTTCCTTTATGTATTAATTAATGATAAAAAAAAAGGGCATGATTCGTTTATTATAATATTATTGTTACGAAACATAATCCCTAATATATTTATATGTTTGTCCTCTTAGGATCTAACCATACATGTATTACTAGTCCTAGATTTATTTACATGCTAATTGAAATAAATCTATATTTACCACAACACAATTGCATACCTTTTAATCTTGTAGAGACCTCTTAATCAAACTTAATTGATTGCTTAATTCAATAAGCAAATGGTCTTATTTATAGGAGGGAAATCAAGTCACTATGCATTGATTACTATTAATCAAATTATTAGGATGCATAATGACATTTTCTAACCCTTACAAAAATGTTAACATCATGGGTGCACCATATGTTCCCCATTTAACATTTCACTAATTGTTGTTACTTAACAACTCTTGTTGTTACTTAATTATTTGATTAACAACTCTGTTGTTTACTTAATGATGATATCATTACTAATTATTGTTACTTAACAACACCAAATAATTAACTTAATAATTTCCAACTTGAAATTATTACCAATTGTTGTTATTTAACAACACCAAATAATTAACAACAATTATTTGATTATCAACAAATAATCAATGTTTTCCAACATCTCCCACTCACACATGATGGGATCAACAATTTTTATTATCTCTACAAGAATAATTCATACTTTGCAATTGTGCCGTGCGACCAGCATACTTCGAGAGCTCACTTGCTATACATCTGTTAGGAATATATAGCTGCTCGAAAAATAGATAGAACCATAGTGGATTATGTATGCAGTATCCTCGATCATTTATCACATCAGATCTCTCTCGATCTCTTTTCGAATGTAATATTTATTTTGTATTCACAATCATGTTTGATCACGTAGAACAACATAATGGTCGACCAGTGAATACAAGCTAATGTGATATTACTTATATAATGATCTTTCTCCTTTCTCGAATCTCTCAACCTTGATTCAATTCGCTTTTCCAGAGATGCCCTTTCGGATCGAATCTCTCATGATCCTTCAGCAACACTCCAAGATAGCGATCATCAAATCTAAGTTTTAAGAAGCAGACAAGAGTCTGAAGGGTACAATGTGAGATTGAAATAATCTCAAGGGTCTCACACAATATCAAGACTGAGATCTTAACTTGTATTACCCTCAATAGTCGCAAATGTACACATGGTATGAAAACATGTGCTACGGTATTTCCTCATTTCCCATGGAGCGTATGTCTCATAAAATACCGTAGAGATTATAGTTCAGACAAAACACAATGTCTAACTCATATTGACATTAAGACAAGTAAGGTGAAACGAACTTATTCACCTTAGGTCATATCACAGAGAAAGTGATCTCATAACGACATTACTTAATTTTCAAGCTTGAGCTCTCTAAATTATCACTCAGATAATTAGCTTAAAAATTTGTCTCATCTCCCATTAACACAAAGTAATGGAGGCGATTGCCCGTGTGAGAGGGCCAATCAATCACTTGTCCGACATACTTCTCATACTAACTAATAGTATATTTGTTTAAACATGTATCAACATAATAACATGTAAGCATTGAACATAAATATCAATGAGTATTAACATTAGTAAACATTATTTGGGAAAATACATATCATAATATGTAAGCACATTAACATCTACGCAATCCCTGAGTTTTTACATGTCTAACAAAGACATCTCTAGGAACAGGCTTGGTCAATGGATATGCTACCATTTCTTGCGTAGAAATGTACTTCATGTTTACTCTTTTCTCGTGCAACTATGTCTTTCACAAAGTTATATTTGGTATCTATGTGTTTCGTTTTACAATGGAATTTTGGATCTTTGGTGTAGGCTATCGCTGCTTCACTATCACAGTTAACTAATACCGGACCAGAAACTTCATTTGATATACCCAAATTATCCAAGAACCTTTTCAACCATACAGCTTCTTGTACTGCCGATGAAAAAGCCACAATTCAGCCTCCATTGTGGATAAGGCTATACAAGATTGTTTCTTACTGCTCCATGAAATGGCACCATTATTTAGTAAGAAAACAAAACCAGAGGTAGATTTTCTTTCATCTAAATCTCCTCCCCAGTCAGCATCAGTATAGCCTCGCAATTGCAGATCATTTCCTTGATAGCACAATGAGTAATCGGCTGTCCCTTTCAGATACCTAAATATTCTTTTAACTACTTTCCAATGTGCTAGTCCTAGATTGGATTGGTATCTACTTACCATTCCAATAGCGAAACAGATCAGGTCTTGTACACAACATTGAGTACATTAAACTTCCAACTGCATTTGCATAAGGAACTTTCTTCATTTGTTCCTTTTCCAGTGGAGTTTCAGGACACAATCTACGACTCAAAGCTTCAGTTTTTATGATAGGAGTATCAATGGGTTTGCAAGCATGCATTTGAAAATGTTCAAGAATTTTCTTTATATACGACTCCTGTGAAAGAGATAATAAATTCTTTGAACGATTTCTTGAGATATTGACCCCAAGAATATATGCAGCTCCACCCATATCTTTCATCTCGAAATTAGATGATAACTATTCTTTAATGTGTTTTACAAACTCCTTATCATTTCCAGCTATAAGTATATCATCCACGTACAAGGATAAGATAATGAACTTATCTTTATCTCTCTTGGTGTATACACAATGATCCTCATTTATCATTGTGAAATCATTCGAAATGATTGTATTGTGGAATCGTATATACCATTGTCTAGATGATTGCTTGAGACCATATATAGACCTTAAAAGTCTACATACTTTCTCTTTTTCATTTTCTTTTATGAAACCTATTGGTTGTTCCATATAGATTTCTTCATCAAGTTCTCCATTGAGAAAAGCAGTCTTTACATCCATTTGATGTAATTCTAGATCCATACTTGCTACTATAGCCAGAATCAAGCGAATTGAGGTAAACCTTACAACAGGTGAAAAGTCTCTTCATAGTCAATTCCTTCCTGTTGCATATACCCTTTTGCCACAAGTCGTGCTTTATATCTTTCGATATTGCCATCGGCATTACGCTTTATTTTAAGAACCCATTTGTTCTTGACAGCTTTGCGTTCTTTGGGTAGATAAACTAATTCCCAAACTTGGTTGGACCTCATTGACTTCATCTCTTCTTCCATTGATTTCATCCATTTTTCCTTAGCGGACACTGAAGAGCCTCTCTTATGTTTCTAGGTTCTTCATCATCTTGAGGTAGTATCATAAAGGTTTCTCCTTCGATATCGAAACGACGTCGAGGAATACCTATACGATTACTATGTCGCAATTGGGATTCTAGTGGTGGAACTGATTCCTCACTTTCGATATTATTCTCATTTGAATCATGCACATTGCTCCCACTTGGAATATGTACATGTACATCACTCCCCCTCGGATCACGTAAAGGAGATTTATGTGAAACTAATTCATCATCTTGAGATTCATGTGAAACAGATTCACCATGTTTTCTCAAATCACTCCCACTTGAATTAGGTAAACCCGAGTGTTCACCAATCATGTGATCCATGTGATTCTGAGTTTCGTATAGAGATAAATTTGACCTATCTCTCCCTGCTTAGGAAAATCATTCTAAAAAATGTGATATCTCGTGATTCAAATTCTGTCACACCTCCACTTTCATATTCACCTATGCAAACATACCCTTTTGATTGTTCAGAATATCTTATGAAGATACTCTTTTCCTCTTGGGCCTAACTTTCCATGTTCGTGAGAACGCACATGAACATAGGCGCACAACCCCAAGGTTTTAGAAAGTGAATATCTGGTTTACGACCTGTCCATAACTCATATGGTGTGGTGGACACAGATTTTGATGGCACTCGGTTAAGTACATATGTGGCAGTTAATAATGCATCACCCCAATAGGTTATAGGCAAATTTGCTTGTGCCATCATAGACCTAACCATCTCAAGAAGAGTTCTATTTCTTCTTTCCGCAACACCATTTTGTTGAAGAGTAGCAGGAGTAGTCAACTGACGACTAATTCCTTTTTCATCACATAATTCTCTGAACTGATTAGATAAATACTCACGACCACGGTCAGTGCGTAGTGCTTTAATTTTCTTGTCCAATTGATTTTCTGTTAAATTCATAAATTTCTTGAAACATTCTAATGCTTCGGATTTATGAGCAATCAAATAGACATAACCAAAGCGAGTAAAATCATCTATAAATGTGATGAAATAAGATGCTCCATGCCTTGCCCTGACATTCTTTGGACCACAGATTTCTGAATGAATTAGTTGTAATGGAAATTCAGCTCTAGTCCCTTTTCCAAATGATTTTCTCGCAGTTTTTCCTGCCAAGCAATATTCACAGGTTGACAATTCTACCTTCTCAATATTTCTCAGAAAGCCTTCTTTGGCTAATCTGTTCATCCTTTGCTGGCCAATGTGGCCAAGTCTACCATGTCACACAGTTATATCACTATCATCACTGACAGATGAAGTAACAAACGAAAAACCGGAATTGTGATTAAAACATTCAACATTTAATACAATAAAACCATCAAGAAAATAACCAGAACCATAGTGTATTGTACCTAAGTACAAATCAACACCAAATTTATGGAAGTTCAAATTGAAACCTAAATTAACCAAAACCAACACAAAAACTAAATTCCGACGAATTTGTGGAGCAAACAATACATCATGTAGTAAAGTTTTTCCACCATGCATGACTAACTTGCATGTTTATTCCTTTGACTTCAACCCGTGAGTTGTTGCCAACATATATCCACTTCACCCCAGGTGAAATTCGTCGAAATTCCACGAAGGCATCTCTATCCTTCGCTACATGGTCTGTGGCTCCTGAGTCTACAGTCCACAAAGGATTAGATTCAGTTAGAAAAATTGAACTTGAAACACATATTTCATTTAAATATGCACGAAAGGTATTCACCTTTTTGGCTCAGTGCAATCACGAGCAAAGTGACATTTCTTACCACAGTTAAAACATTTAACCTTTGCCATGTTTTTCTTTTTGGTAGGACGTTTTCCTTTCCCATGTTGATTGGTTTTCTGTTTCTTTTCTGGCTGGGAAGAATTTTGTTCTTTTCCGAACTGGAACCCACCACCATGAAATTTTCTTTTCTTCTTAAAACCCCCAGGTTTGCTAGTTTCAGTCATATACACTTCAGTATTTGACTTAGCAGCCGCAAGTCGGTCGCTTTCTAATTCAAGGTGACGTTTAGCATCATCAAAGGTTTTGATGCTCTCATTGTGGGTCAAATGCATCTTCATATGCTCCCAGCTATTTGGAAGAGAACGAATGACCGCTTGGACTTTCTGTTCATCGTAAAAACATGTCCAGCATCTGCCAGTTCAGTAATCATGTTTGACATTTGCCTCAAGTGTTTTGACATAGTGAACTCCGGACGTTTCTTGTATGTGTCAAACTTGATTGTCAGTGACCTTAGTTTGGTTATAGATGTACTTCCAAACTTTTCAGCTAGTGTGGACCACATGTCCTTAGCCATGTCATATTTCCTGAACTCTTTCATTAGGTCATTATCCATACTGCTCAGCAACGTAATGCGGGCAATGTAATTCTTTTTCTTCCAGGCCTCATAAGCCTCACGGTCTCGCCTGTGTTGGGCCGTAGTGCCCTGTTCAGGTTCATCCATGCTCATTTTCAAAGTTTCAAGAACCTCTTGTTCTTCTAGCACATATTGGATTTTCATGCTCCAATTTCATAATTATCGCCATTCAATTTCTCACCCTTGTTGAGTTCAGCAATAATGTTCTTTGTTGCGGAAGCCATATTAAAAACACAAAGTTTCTACAGACATTCATGCACAATTGTTAATACTTTTGTCTTATTTTATCATGAAAGAAATTATGTTTATAAGATTTTTCAATGGGGTTAGAGTCAAAAGTCCACTATGTGTCCAATCATCATCCAATCACCCAATGTAAAAATATTATCAACATAATCAATCATGTAAAATCATTTTCTAAAAATTACATAAATTCTTAGAATATCTTATTCATGCGACTATTGTACATGACAATCATTATTTAATTACATAAATTAAATTCAACATGAAACATTCATATATATAATATAATATTTACATGTTGTAAAATAACAACCAAGAAACAACATGAGAAGAAGTTAATATTTTACAACAATAATTTTCGTAGTTGTAGAGTCCAAACTCATATATGTTTTTGGATACGAATCCTCAAACTCTTTGGGTAACTCGTAATTGAATGGACAGCCATGGAAAACCTATAGCAAATTTAGGATCCTTACGACGTTTCAGGGACATCGAAGGAAAAATAGTATTATTTGCCTTATGCTGTAGATACTGAACCACTAACTTCTCAATGGCTTTATTATAAGGAACATGTTTTTCCTTACGTTTTACTAATATCCAAATACGAGTAAGTTGTTTTTGCCATATTTTGGGGAGAGTGTTTCTCAGTAATCTGAATCTATTCGGCTGTCCTATCCAATTACCTGCCAGATAGACTCTTGTAACATGTTATTGAAAGTGATGATATGCGAAATCATATCATCGCTTTCACTCATTCGATATTTATCCATTTCCATCAACATGTCTAATATCATCTCCTGGTCTGTGGGTGTCGGAATCATTTTTGCAATTCTTCGAATAATCGCCATGATTTTTCTGCAACAAATACAAGGAAAAATCAATATAATGAAACACAAAGTTACATTAACTAAAATAAACATCACAAAGATATTTATTTACATAAACACAAAGTTTATATGATAAAACAAATTTATCATGGCCGATTAATACAATATGCAAAAAGACTAGACATTTAATCATGACGGATCGGAATTACCAAAGCAAACCGATACAGACATGACCAACACGGGCTAACACGGATATCCACGCGCCCCCCACGTGCCACAGGAGTGGCTCACACGCCACCGCGCCCGGCCCACGGGCTCCCACTCGCCCTCACGCGCCGGTCAGCCTCGGGTAACCTTCACGCACAGACGACATGTCGTCCGCTTGTTCCGTGATGTATGACATGTCGGTTTGAATGTATAGACCCAGCCGACTTGTCGGTTATTGAGTCATGGACGACTTGTCGTCCGTGGTATTTACATGTGTATGACTTGTCGTACATTAACCGGACGACTTGTCGTCCTCTTCTCTAAATAGCGGATGACATGTAGTACGGGTCTTCTGGGAGTGTTTTTCTGGGTAAAAACATATTCAACTAGCCAACTTCTAGGGTCCATATCATTCTCAATTTTAATCCAAATTAAGTAAATGATATACCAAATTGAAGATCTCATGACCTAGTTTTCAAAACATATTTGAACATGCGATTATCAATTTTATACAGAGAGTTATTTTGGCCCAAAGTTGGAAGAAAAAATTTTTGTAAAAACAAAAACAGAGGCATTTTCTTAATTATTCATGCATGTTCATGCAATTTTGTGTAATCTAACTAGAATACATGTATTTAAGCTACTGATACCAATGTTAGGAAACATAATCTCTAATATATTTACATGTTTGTCCTCTTAGGATCTAACCATACATGTATTACTAGTCCTAGATTTATTTACATGCTAATTGAAATAAATCTATATTAACCACAACACAATTGCATACCTTTTAATCTTGTAGAGACCTCTTAATCAAACTTAATTGATTGCTTAATTCAATAAGCAAATGGTCTTATTTATAGGAGGGAAATCAAGTCACTATGCATTGATTACTATTAATCAAATTATTACGATGCATAATGACATTTTCTAACCCTTACAAAAATGTTAACATCATGGATGCACCATATGTTCCCCATTTAACATTTCACTAATTGTTGTTACTTAACAACTCTTGTTGTTACTTAATTATTTGATTAACAACTCTTGTTGTTTACTTAATGATGATATCATTACTAATTGTTGTTACTTAACAACACCAAATAATTAACTTAATAATTTCCAACTTGAAATTATTACCAATTATTGTTATTTAACAACACCAAATAATTAACAACAATTATTTGATTATCAACAAATAATCAATGTTTTCCAACAATATCTATAAGATAATTAATTAATATTAATTTATAAATAATAAATAAAATTTATTAATAATTAATAATAAAATAATATGTAACAATTTAATAAATAATTATTTAATAAAAGAATAAATTAATATTTAGCAATTTCATATATTAATAATTAATTAATGCATAATTTATTAATAATTAAAAAAATCAATATTAATAATAAAATAGTATTTAATATTAATATTTTATTAATTTAATAAAAGAATAATTTAATATTTAGCAATTCAATACCTTAAAAATTAATAAATAATAAGTAATAAATTAATATATAATTATAACTAAAGATATTTTTATGAACTTATAAAATTCATTCTTCTGATTATTAGATAAAATAAACATATCAATGATAATACTACTTCATTTCGATTCTGATTCATATAATTAAATAAACAACTTATTCTGATTTTGATTTACTATTCCAATTTCATCTTGTTTCGATTACGGGTAAGTAAACGAACAATTAAGGTTTTATAATGATAGGTCGTTGTTTAATGAGTCCATATATATATATATATATATATATATATATATAATATATATATATTAATATATAACACATTTTCTTTTGACTATCCAACATATATTTAATGTAGTGGGTAAGCAGAAGGTACGACTTCATAAATATTTTAACTTTCCAAAGAATTGTTCAAATCAATGATGCATTTGGGGTGGTTGAGTATGCATGCGGGTCCAATAGCATATTTACTAGAATGAAATTTATTTATACTCTTCAAATCTTTTTTTGACAAATATACTCCAATGAAATGATTTATTATTGAAATATCTAAGAATAGATTATCATTAAAAAAGAACAAAATATATAATATTTCTCTCGTCACTTAATAGACACACCAATTTAATTTTGTCTTATCTTAAAAAATAAAATATTTATAATATTTGTTATTTGTCGTTTCTTCTAATATTTAATTTTAATATTTATTATTGTTTGTTTGCAGTCCTAGATGGGGAGAAAAAATTTTAAACCAAGATGAATTATATCGTAAATTAGTGAAGAATTTTTCGTTGATCTTATCAAAAAATGAAATCAATCAAACCAAACCAAATCCATTATTATTATTATTATCATTATCATCCCAATGATCTTTCAATATCAAACCGAGAAAGTCATGTCCACT
>SKCR01002754.1:0-27326 GCA_019454045.1 Zanthoxylum bungeanum | reverse complement strand
TACTAAAAAATCAAGTTCGTATATGTCTTTCACAAATGAAGGTTATGTGTTTTAAAAGCTACCAAAATCTCTACCAACTTATATCAACCAAAAATGTATAAAGTTAACTAGTGATTTGATTTGGTGGGCCCCACTTTAAATTCAAAATTCGAGTGGGCCCGCTAAACACATTTCGGGCTTGAGTTCGTTTAATTTCGAATTAACGAATTTTCCGTTGCGACATAATTAAATCTAATTTAATTGAGTAATTATGCCTAGCAAAATTATTATTAAAGTCGTTTACGAATTAATTCTAAATTAGTTCGTTTACCCAAATTAAAATCTAATTTTAATTCCGCTTCGAAATCTAATTTCATTTAATATATCGAATATATTATTTAATCGATTAATTCCAAATTAATCGTTCTCTATCTTCTAATCGAATTTTATCCTAGATAAATTCTTACCGTAATTAATCCTAGATTAATTTTCTCTCTCTTAAATTAATCCCAGATTAATTCTGTTCGAGTCAAACGTCATTGGTGAATCTTCAGGAAAAGACTCATGAGATACCTGGATATGTTGGCAGTAAATCCGGTCATTACATTATCCGAACTCGTGCGTACCCGGTACCATGTTCTTACCGATTTATACGACATGGTTGGCTTTTAGCAAAGCACCATGCCTACCCAATTCTCCAGAAATATCCTTTTAAGGAATACATAATCTATACCAGGCGTAATATACTAAGTATTTCGTATTACGATCCAGTATTAGATGTCACATGCTAGGCCTGATGTTGGAATTGTGTCTGCCCCGTACGAAGCATATATCGGATCACTAGCAACTAGTCTCTTTAATCGGATAATCATGACCTTGTCATATTATCCCGATAGTTGCAGCATATTAGAGTACCAGTTCTGTATCCCTGCGTGATCATCATCTCCATATGACTGAAGTGATACTTCCATCTTGACATCACACCCAACACTACACTACGATTCTCAATAAACCCAGAAGAGGCGTACACAGAACCTGTTAAAGCCTCGGACGATCAAAACCAAAGCGTATTTGATTGTCGCAAGTATTAGGGATGCAAGTCTCAATTTAAGACCAGATACACATACCCTGATTCGGATTCCCATAGACACATAGTCATACTACCAATGGGATTCTGATGGGTCTATCCAGAGCGAAGCTATTTCCGTACCTTCGGTAAACACAACCTCCTATCACACTTGCATAAGTATCCAATACTTAAATATATGAGAACTGTGCCATTAAGCTTCTATAACGCGCACAAGTGCAATACTAGTTTATTCCGCATTAGTGATGTCAAGTCTCGATAATACCACGACTAGAGATATTTAATGATTAAACCTTACATGGATTAATATTGTCTCATATCTTATTAATCCGGAACTAATCATTAGGACTTTTATCATTTATATATTCAAGTAATCTAATTACAAAATGATAAAATAACAATTTTCTTTGTCACATAGTTAATTTGTACAAAACTATAATATCTTTTACAAATAGTGATGTTATAGGTCATAATTTTCCAACAATCTCCCATTTGGCCTATAGCCAATCACTGAAGTATCTAACACCTGAACTATGTACATGTCGCTCAAACTTTTGCTGAGATATAACCTTCATCAGCGGATCTGCAATGTTGTCATCTGATGCGACTTTCTCGATCTTCACATCGCCACGATGTATGATCATGAATCAGATGGAAACGTCGAAGTACATGTTTGGATCGTTGATGAGACCGCGGTTCCTTAGCCTGCGCTATAGCCCCGTTATTGGCACAATATAAAAGAACAGGCTCAGCTGCTAACGAAACTACTTATAATCCAATTAGGAATTTTCGGATCCAAACTGCCTCTTTTACTATTTCAGCTGCAGCAATATATTTCGTTTCTGTTGTTGAATCGGCAACAGTCTCTTGCCTGAAAGATTTCCATCTTACTGCTCCATTGTTCAAAACAAAATATATACCCAGATTGCGACTTACAGTCATTTTTTTCGGTTTGGAAACTTACATCGGTAAACCCTGATACCTCAAGTTCTCAATCTCCATAGATTAAGAAATCATCCTTATTCGTCTAAGATACTTAAGGATGTTCTTAACCGCAACCCAGTGACCATCACCTGGATCGGTTTGATAGCGACTACATGCTCAAAGTATACTAGACATTAGGTCGCGTATATATCATGGCATACATGATCGATCCGACTGTATAAGTGGATGATATCTGACCCATGTTGTCCTCTTATCTTGAGTTTTAGGACACAAGTCCTTAGATAAAGTGACGTCATATGATATTGGCAACAGTCCCCTCTTAGACTGATACATGTTGAATCCCTTCAACACTTTATCAATGTACGTGCTCTGGGAGAGTCCAAGCAGCTTTCTAGATCTATCCCGATAGATCTTTATTCCCAGAATAAAGGCTGCTTCTCACAGATTTTTCATGGAGAATTTTAATGAAAGCCAAGCTTTCACCGATTATAGCATGGTAATGTCATTTCCCATAAGCAATACATTATCAACGTAAAGGACAATGAATGTCAGTGCGCTCCCACTAACCTTTTTATATACACAAAGATCATCCTCGTTTTGAACGAAATCATATTCTTTTATGATCTCATCAAAATGTTGGTTCCAAACATGTGATGCTTGCTTCAATCCATAAATGAATCGATTTAACTTGCAAACCTTGTTTGCATATTTTAGTACGATAAAACCGTCAGGTTATTGCATATAAACATCCTTCAAAAGATTTCCGTTAAGGAAAGAGGTTTTGACGTCCATCTCCATATTTCATAATTGAAATATGCAGTAATAGCAAGCATTATCCGAATGGATTTAATCATGGCAACATGTGAAAAAAATTTATCGTAATCGACACCATGTCGTTGACGATACTCTTTCGCTACAAGCCTAGCTTTGTATATTTGTATGTTGCCATCCATGGCAGTCTTCTTATTGAAGACCCATTTACAACCAATAAGCTTTACACCTTCTGGAGCATCAACCAGTGTCCGAACTTGGTTGGTATACATGGAATCCATTTCGGACTTCATGGCTTCTTGCCATAAAACGGAGTCGGTACCTTGTATCACTTCCTCATACCTAGCCAGTTCATTTTCCTCAATAAGATTAATATCCACATGAGGTGAGATCAGAAACCCATACCTCTCAGGTTATTTTCTGACTCTCTCTGACCTACGCGGTTCTTGTGTATAAGAAGATTATGGTACAATCTCATCCCTGATGAACTGCTCAAGTTCCGTTAAGGAATTGGTGCCAGGAATAGTATCACTCCGATTTTCATCTAGTTCTACTTTCCTCCCACTTACAACTGCATTTAGGAATTCCTTTTCGAGGAAAACCACATGTAGAGTAACAAATACCTTGTTCTCTTGTGGGTTGTAGAAGTAATATCTTTTGGTTTCCCGATGATAACCTATAAATAGACACTTATCCGATTTGGGTTCTAATTTGGTACCATCCAAACGTTTAACGTATGCCCAGCAACCCCAAATCTCCAGGAATGAGAAACCCGGTTTTTTTCCTGTCAATATTTCATATGGAGTCTGCTGAACAGACTTTGACGGAACCTTATTCAAAATAAGAATTGCACTGTTCAATGCATATCCCCAGAAGGATTGGTAGCTCAGTGCAACTCATCATAGACCTTACCATGTCCAAAAAGTTCAGTTTCTCTGTTCGGACACACCGTTTAATTGAGGTGTTCCGGGAGGAGTCCATTGTACGGGCCAAATTTGGCCCCAAGGGTAAAATCGACATTTTACCTCGAGACCGACCAATATCAGACCAAGAAGCCTCACTGGCCCAAGCTCATTGTCATCAAGAGGGCCAACGGACGCAATAGTTACCAAATCAAGAAACGTCCAGACTCATAAATATCTCACATAACTCGACAGTTTCCAACATCCAACGAACGAGTAATTAAAGGTAATAAATACACACGTTTCCCGAGAGTGTGTATATAAGAGAAGAAAGTCTACGAGAAAGGGGGGAGAATCCATAGCTCGATCATATTCAACTTCTAACAACTCTCAACTTAGTCATATTCTCTCCAGAGCTCTCAGAACCTCGGACCCACTGCCCTCACGGTAGTCAACAGAAGTCAAGGTGCGCCAAGCCTTGCTCTTCCATTATTTACAGTTCGTCTTCACTACTAACTTGAGCGTCGGAGTGCCTCCGGTACCCACCACACCGGTGGGCAGTAACCTCCACGCTCGCTCTACCTTTGTTTTGCAGGATCGCTAGCGCCCCCAACTACAAATTCTCGATTGTGGACCTCGGGCGAAATCCAGCGTCCACAATTTGGCGCCGTCTGTGGGGACTTAGCGATTCATTGCAGACGAAGATCTCTCAGTCTACTATCCCTTCAACACAGCTACACATGGCTTCTAGCAGCGATCAGACATTTGACCCTATGGCCTCTCAATTGGCCACTCTACAAGAACGATTACGAGTCTTAGAGGAGGAAAATTCAGCCATGCGAATCTCCAATATAACCCTCCAGAAGCAACTGGAGCAAATCTCTTCAACCTCCCAACCACCTGATTCTCCATACTATCTCATCAATCCTACAATCCCCACCAATCTCCTGGGGGCATTCAACAATGTGGCAAGCGAGAATCCGCCATTGGACAACCATCTACCAAACCAAGAAAAAAGTCAGCATATCTCCTCAACCGACCAAGCACGGCGAGTTACCTCCACTATGCGCAAAGAAATGCAGGAGTTCAAAGATGTAATTCTCTCTAGCCTACATGGTGTCAGACTACCAGTGAGAAGAAGCCGAGCCGGCACGATCTCAGATACCCCATTTTTGGACACCATCACTTCCACTGGACTACCAAGGAAGTTCAGTTCTCCAGATATGAAGCTGTATGACGGATCCACAGACCCGAATGATCATATGATCCATTACAAATACAAGATGATGTCGACTGATCTGGCTCCTCATCAATGGGAAGCTGGAATGTGTAGAGGATTCGGAGAAACATTGGCAGGCCCAGCCCTCAATTGGTTCATCAATCTACCTTTTAGGACTATTGGGTCATATCAGGAACTAGCTAATAATTTGTGGAGCATTTTGCAAGTTCTTGCAAGCTTGAAAAGACCACCAATGACCTTAATGCAATCCAACAACGGAGAGGGGAGTCCTTGCGAAGCTACGTGGCTCGCTTCAATAGAGAGAGGATAACAATCCCAGATCTCTATCAGCCTACTGCAGTGGAAGCATTCAGAAATGGATTACTTTCAGAAAGTGGACTCTACAAAAAGCTCACTAAATTTCGATGCTACACTATGGATCATGCCATGGCCCAGACACAATTTGAGATTAGATGGGAGGAGGATAAGAGAAACAAGAAAAGAGAGAATTCCACCAGCCATCACAATGAGAGAACCTCAAATCCGCCGAAGCGACCCTACAACTGATGTGCTAGCAATGTACTTCAATAAAGTGATACTTGATGTAATTAGTCTATAAAAAATGGGGCTAGATGGCCACCCATTGTCGCCTTGGGGACATCATAGCTTCCCAAATAAGTATTCATTGGTTACTTTAAAAAAAAATTATCCTTCATAAAACTCCCACTCGACACTACATGTATTAGGAATTGGAGTGATGATATCCCATACGCCAATACACAAATGAAGACTTGGCATGGACATCCCAGTCGACATTACCAGATGGAAGAAGGCTTAGTATCTGATAGAGATTCCACTCGACACGACAAGGAAGAAGTCTTGGCTGGAAGCTGAGGTTCCACTCCACACGACAAGGAAGAACTCCTAGCTATGGACTGAAGCACCACTCGACATGACAAGGAACATGTCTTAGTTAGGGGCTAAGGTTCCAGTCGACACGACATGGAGGAAAGATCAGTTATTGGCTGAAGTTTCATACGACATGATAAATAAGTAGGCTGAGTTGCCTAAGATTCCAATCAACATTACACGGATACACATCATGAGGATGCTACCCCACTCGACACTACATGTATGGGGTGATAATATCCCAGTCGACATTACCAGGTATGGCTTGCACTTTTTTATAGTTGACATTACAACATATAGCTTGATAATTGTTATGGATGTCCCAATCGACATTGCAACATATAGCTTGGTAATTGTTATTGGTGTCTCAGTCGACAATATAATATGTGACTTGACACTTGTTGAGTATCCCACTCGACACTACATGTATGGAGAATTGGTATTAGGATATCCCACTCGACACTACATGTATGGGGTGATAATATCCCAGTCCCAGTCGACATTACAAGACTTGACAAGGATATCCCACTCGACACTACATGTATAGAGACTCAGCATGAGGAAGATGTCTCATTCGACACTACACGTATGAAGCTTAGCACTTGTTAAGGATCTCATTCGACACTACACATGTGAAGATTGACACTTGTTAAGAATCACAGTCGACACTACCATGTGAAGCTTGGCACTCGTTAAAGATCTCATTCGACACTACATATATGGTCTTGTAGAATGAGGAATGAAAACCCTCACTAACCTTTATCAGGTCTTATAGAATGAGGATTGTAGAATGAGGAATGAAGACCCCCAATGCCTTTGTCAGGTCTTGTAGAATGAGGAATGAGAACCCTCATGAACCTTCATCAGGTTCATTCGACCGTAGTCTCATGGTCTTCAGACGACATGGTCTCAGACTACAAGTCCTGTAGAATGAGGAATTATATCCTCATAGACCTTTGTCAGGTCTTGTAGAATGAGGAATGAGAACCCTCATGGACCTTCATCAGGTTCATTCGACCGTAGTCTCATGGTCTTCAGACGACATGGTCTCAGACTACAAGTCCTGTAGAATGAGGAATTATATCCTCATAGACTTTTGTCAGGTCTTGTAGAATGAGGAATGAGAACCCTCATGGACCTTCATCAGGTTCATTCGACTGTAGTCTCATGATCTTTAGACGACATGGTCTCAGACTACAAGTCCTGTAGAATGAGGAATTATATCTTCATAGACTTTTGTCAGGTCTTGTAGAATAAGGAATGAGAACCCTCATGGACATTCATCAGGTTCATTCGACCGTAGTCTCATGGTCTTCAGATGACATGGTCTCAGACTACAAGTCCTGTAGAATGAGGAATTATATCCTCATAGACTTTTGTCAGGTCTTGTAGAATGAGGAATGAGAACCCTCATGGACCTTCATCAGGTTCATTCGACCGTAGTCTCATGGTCTTCAGACGACATGGTCTCAGACTACAAGTCTTGTAGAATGAGGAATTATACCCTCATTGACCTTTGTCAGGTCTTGTAGAATGAGGAGTGAGAACTCTCATTGACCTTCTTCAGGTCTAGTAGGGTGAGAAGTAATGACTTTCTTGGACTTTTATCAAGTCCATTCAACAGGTCCACACGACAGTAGTCACATGGACCCTCATCAAGAGAATGTGTGATGACTTTCATCAGGTTTAGTAGTATGATAAGGAAAAATTCTTGGGCCTTCCTCAGGTCTGTAAAGTGAAGACTTTCATAGACCTTCATTTGGTCTAAAAGACATTGAAGACTCTCATGGTTCTTCGACCCGTAGTATGGGGATTATCTTGACCTTCATCTGGTTCAGTCGACCGGGGACATCCCCCACAGACTCATGTCGAGTCAAGTCATAGACATGAACTACTCATGTCGTATGATATATATTCCTGAACTCATCAAGTCCGGTCGACCGGGGACATCCCCCACAGACTCATGTCGAGTCAAGTCATAGACATGAACTACTCATGTCATATGATATATATTCCTGGACTCATCAAGTCCGGTCGATCGGGGACATCCCCCACAGACTCATGTCGAGTCAAGTCATAGACATGAACTACTCATGTCGTATGATATATATTCCTGGACTCATCAAGTTCAGACGACCCTGGACATCCCCCATAGGACTCTTGTCGAGTCAAATGAAGACATGGACTTCTTTCAGTTCATAGACTTGTCGAATGAAATAACTCCTGAACCCTCATATGGTTCAGTCGACCGGGGACATCCCCCACGGACTCATATCGAGTCAAGTTTTAGACATGAAATACACATGTCGTACGACTTATATCCTGACATTCATCTGGTTCAATCGATTGGGTACTTCCCCAATGGCTCTTGAAGAGTCAAGCTCATAACTTGATATTCGTTTGGCAGCATCAACGCTCGAGTACACCTACATACTATGGCCTCAAGCGACACACGCGTCAAGTACTCTCCAAGTCAAGGACTACTTGACTTAGAGAGTAGGGGACAAACTGTACGGGCCAAATTTGGCCCCAAGGGTAAAATCGACATTTTACCTCGAGACCGACCAATATCAGACCAAGAAGCCTCACTGGCCCAAGCTCATTGTCATCAAGAGGGCCAACGGACGCAGTAGTTACCAAATCAAGAAACGTCCAGACTCATAAATATCTCACATAACTCGACAGTTTCCAACATCCAACGAACGAGTAATTAAAGGTAATAAATACACACGTTTTCCGAGAGTGTGTATATAAGAGAAGAAAGTCTACGAGAAATGGGGGAGAATCCATAGCTCGATTATATTCAACTTCTAACAACTCTCAACTTAGTCATATTCTCTCCAGAGCTCTCAGAACCTCCGACCCACTGCCCTCACGGTAGTCAACAGAAGTCAAGGTACGCCAAGCCTTGCTCTTCCATTATTTACAGCTCGTCTTCACTACTAACTTGAGCGTCGGAGTGCCTCCGGCACCCACCACACCGGTGGGCAGTAACCTCCACGCTCGCTCTACCTTTGTTTTGCAGGATCGCTAGCGCCCCCAACTACAAATTCTCGATTGTGGACCTCGGGCGAAATCCAGCGTCCACATCCATTGTGAAAGAATACCATACTCTTTCAAGTAATCGAGAAACTCATTGCTTAAGTATTCTCCACCACGGTCTAACCGTAATGTTTTAATACTTTTACCGGTCTGTTTTTCTACTTCGTGTCGAAACTATTTGAATTTCTCAAAGGTTTCCGACTTGTGTCTCATAAGATACACATAACCATAATGCGATGCATCATCGGTAAAGTTACGAAGTATTCATATCCACCTCTAGCCTGGCTAGACATGGGCCTACATACGTCACTATGAACGGGGGCTAACAGATCGGTGGCACATGTACCTTTACCGCTAAAAGGTGTTTTAGGCCATTTTCCCAATAAACAAGATTCGCAGACGTCATATGAATTTGGATCAAATCCGTCCAAGTACCCACTCTTCGAAAGTGTGGATATGCGAGTCTTGTTAATATGTCCCAAACGACAATGCCACATATAAGTTTCATCTTTGTTACTTAATTTAAGCCTTTTGTTTGTCATGTTATATGTTTGAGATTGATTTATGTTTAAAATATAAAAACCGTTATTCACATTAGCACTGCATGTCTCAAAATCATTTTTATAAACAAAACACTATGTGCTTCTGAATACAAAAGTATACCCACGTTGGGTTAAACAAGATACAAATATAATATTTCTAGTCAAACTAGGTACATAATAGCAGTTTGATAAATTAAGTACATGCCCCGAGGGAAACTCCAAAATATAAGTCCCTACAGCCAAAACAGCGACTCTGGTCCATTTTCCAACTCGTAGATCAATCTCCATTGAAGCCAGTCTCCTACTAATATGCAGATCCTGCACATCAGTACATATATAAGTACCACAACCAGAATCAAAAATCCAATTTTTAAAACTAGAAGTAGACATGTTTATTTCAATAGCAAACATTCCTGAAGCTGGAGCCTTGCCCCCTTTGATTTCCTTATACTCACGAAAGTCACACTTCCAGTGACCCTGTTTGCCACACTACAGGCAAACATCTTGGGATTTGTCCTTTGTCTTCCCAGAAGACTTTGATGATTTGGCATTTCCCTTTCTGTTCTTCTTCTTCTTTGCACCTCCAATAGCCTTTGGCCAAGCCTTGGCAGACTGAGATGTTGAAGCGAAGTGCGCCTCACGCTTTTTGTCCTTTAATAGCTCTTTTTCTGTCTCTTTCAGCATTGATATAACTCTCCAAGAGTATTTTATTGGTTCATCATATTATAGTTCATGATAAACCCGCTCCAGCTATCAGGAAGAGACTGTAAGATCAAATCTATGGAAGTCTCAGCCTCAAAGGTTATGCCTAGCTGACCCAGCTGTTCGATATTAGAAATCATCTGTGACACATGGTGCTCAACACATGTACCCTCTGACATGCGAGAGTGAAAGAGCTTATTCTACAACTCGTACTTCTGCGATCTAAGGTTAGATCGGTAAAGGTCCTTCAATTTCAACATCATAGTTATGGATCCAGTCCCTTATTTTGACGACGAAATTGAGGGGTCATTGCAGCGAGCATACCAGATTGAGTATTTGAGTTGTCATCAATGTGATTCTTCCAAAGCTCAAGCTCAAGTGGCTGCTCAATTCCAGGCTTAGGCCCGAGAGGTCTCTCTATCGTATAAAGCATCTTCTCGGCCCCCAGGACAATCATGAGGTTCATATCCCAGTCAGGAAAGTTAGCACCATTAAAGATATTTTCCCCAATGATAATGTCCCTAACGTTCATCTTTCCAGCCATCTTAATTGTAATAGTCTAACTATTCAATTAACGATTACGGGTACAGTCCAACTGTTAAAAGAAAATAATAAAATATTGGTCCAACTAATAAATATATAAAACGACGAAAATAATTTGAAAGCGCGTAATTGGCAAATTACAAATTCAATACTGGCCTCCCACTAATTTTCGGCGAGCCTCTAACACTCTGTTGAGTACTCGGGAAACCTAGTTTACTAGTGGGCTAAGATCCTATTAAATAACACACAACCTTGACTTTGGCCAACAAGCTGTATGATATTTAATAAGGTAGATCTTTAAGATCAATTGGATCTCATCCAATTCATAGATCCGGTAGGTGGACCTCTAAGTCCGAAAATATATCCAATATATTTCCTAAACTTTTCCTCTGAATCAACTAAGTCTTGGCTTGGCTCAACAAGCTTAATAATTCCAGTTAAGCGGGAGCTATTGACAGTGGGAAAGCTTCGTAATACATGTCGATGAACAAGAAGTGACCTTGACTTTGGCCAACAAGTCACAATTTACCCAAGACATGCGATATGGAACAAAGATTTCGTGATTCAAACACATCCGGGATGGACATTGATCTTGACTTTGGCCAACAAACCAATGCCAATCTTGGATCTTGAGAGAGAACCACTCAATAGAAGGAATTCGCTTAATATTGTATTAAGGGTTTTTGGCGTAAATTGGCAACCAATTTATTATCTTTGATTAGGTCTCATCATACACCCTTAAGCATGCATTCTAAAAGCATAATAAGGCGCGAAATAAATAATAATGATATGCGGATGAATATTGAACAAATTATTTATAGAACAAATCTCTCCATTTCCTCTCCCCGGCTAGCACTATACTTACTTCTACCCAATTACATAATTCAATAAAGAAACCTCATTTACATTGAGCAGAATTGGTGAGAAGAGAAGTACAAAGAGTCAAGAGATATAAGGCTGGACACGTTGGTCCAATTTAGTAAATTCTAAATTTATTACAACAATTTCCAAAATTGCCCTCACCCTTCTAATATTCACCAGATATACATTATTCATACAATACATACATGTATTCACACAAAGCATGTTATTCAATCAATTTAATCCAATTAATTAATCTTTGATTAATGACCATCCAATGTTCAAACAACAATTTGATTTGTGCGAGTCCAACTCGTTTAAGAATAAGTACTCAAAGTGCGTATTCTTGAATTATATGAACTACAATTTTAAATCCAATTTAATTTATATTCAATACTAATTCTAATTTAATTCCAAATTTAATAATTACACTTATTTTAGCGCCTTTTAGACTTAGATTCTAAATCCAATCTAAATGAGTCTTAAAGGCCCAATTAACGTCCAATGTCACTTTAATTAAAGTTAAATGGGCTTTTAATTAATTCTTAAGGCTTGGACTTTGGCAACCAAAGCCCAATAAGAAATTACCTTATTAGCCATAAAATTAATTTTGGCCTATTAGGCCCAATTAAATATTAAAAGGCCCAATTAAACTATTTGGACTTTATGAAATGGTTTTAGACCCAATTTGTATCCAATCCAATTGTCCTAAACCAACTTAGCCCAACCAAGCCCATTAAGTCCAAATACAACAATATTAGCCCAATTAAAAATTAAAGGCTTATTTTAATTAATACAAAATTCCAAATTTCACATTAATTAATATTAAAGTGTATTAGCCACAATTAATTAGTTAAATTAATATTTCCAAAACACCAATTTACCTAATTAATCATGCTTTAATTTATCAACTCATGTCCAATATAAATTGAAGCAAAATCAATCTAATCCATGTTTCTTTACTCACGGTAATATGCATAATTTGATATCCAAATTTGATTTCAATCTAATTAAATCAACAATCAATATACCTCATGCATTTAAACACATCCAATGGTCTAAAATCAAAAATCACCATGATATACCTAGGGTTATTCATTCGGCCAAGCATATGGAATTAATGGAAAATTTATCCAATTCATTTTCTCAATTCCTAAAATGCACAAATCTAATTTAACATCATCCAAGCTCAACCAAACCATCAATTTGAAGAAATCATGCTCAAATCATAAAAAACCCAAATTAAAGTATATAAACCCTAAGTTCATTTCAAGCTTAGAATAGGCTCTTGATATCATTGTTTGGGTTCCTAGAACATGCCAATGATATTCTAAGTAGAAATTAGTGTGAATACTCAACGAAGTTGCGGAAAAACTTACATTGATCGGTTTCATAGGATGTAGAGATTTCAAGACTTTTGATGTTGATGAAGAGTTCCAAGCTTCTTCTTGTGTTCCAAACTCTTGGGAATGGTTTCCCTAACACCTTGAATGACTCTTTTTCTGTGCTAGCAATGAAGAAATTTTGAAACGAAATTTCTAGGGAGAGGGATGTGTTTCGTGGCAATGGCTTGGAGAGGGAGAGAAAGACAATTTTTTTTTTTTATGTTATGTATATGACTTCTAAAATCAAATTAACATTTACCAAAAAATCAAGTTCGTATATGTCTTTCACAAATGAAGGTTATGTGTTTTACAAGTTACCAAAATCTCTACCAACTTCTATAAACCAAAAGTGTATAAAGTTGACTAGTGATTAAATTTTGTGGGCCCCACTTTAAATTCAAAATTCGAGTGGGCCCGCTAATTATATATCGGGCTCGTGTTCGTTTAATTTCGAATTAAAGAATTTTATGTTGCGATATAATTAAATCTAATTTAATTTTTAATTATGCCTAGTAAAATTATTATTAAAATCGTTTATGAATTAATTCGTTTTACTGAATTAAAATCCAATTTTTATTCCGCTTCGAAATCTAATTTCATTTAATATATCGAATATATTATTTAATCGATTAATTGCAAATTAATCGTTCTCTCTCTTCTAATCGAATTTTATCTCAGATAAATTCTTACCGTAATTAATCCTAGATTAAATTTCTCTCTTTTAAAATTAATCCCAGATTAATTCTGTTCGAGTCAAACGTCATTGGTGAATCTTCGGGAAAAGACTCATGAGATCCCTGGATATGTTGGAAGTAAATTCGGTCATTGTACTATCCGAATTCGTGCGTACCCGGTACCATGTTCTTACCGATTTATACGACATGGTTGGCTTCTAGCAAAGCACCATGCCTACCCAATTCTCCAGAAATATCCTTTTAAGGAATACATAATCTATACCAGGCGTAATATACTAAGTATTTCATATTACGATCCAGTATTAGATGTCACATGCTAGGCCTGAGGTTGGAATTGTGTCTGCCCCGTACGAAGCATATATCGGATCACTAGCAACTAGTCTCTTTAATCGGATAATCATGACCTTGTCATATTATCCCGATAGTTGCAACATATTAGAGTACCAGTTCTGTATCCCTGCGTGATCATCATCTTCATATGACTGAAGTGATACTTCCATCTTGACATCACACCCAATACACTACGATTCTCAATAAACCCAGAAGAGGCGTACACAGAACCTGTTAAAGCCTCGGACGACCAAAACCAAAGCGTATTTGATTGTCGCAAGTATTAGGGATGCAAGTCTCAAGTTAAGACCAGATACACATACCCTGATTCAGATTCCCATATACACATAGTCATACTACCAATGAGATTTCGATGGGTCTATACAGAGCGAAGCTATTTCCGTACCTTCGGTAAACACAACCTCCTATCACACTTGCATAAGTATCCAATACTTAAATATATGAGAACTGTGCCGTTAAGCTTCTATAACGCGCACAAGTGCAATACTAGTTTATTTCGCATTATCGATGTCCATTCTCGATAATACCACGACTAGAGATATTTAATGATTAAACCTTATATGGATTAATATTGTCTCATATCTTATTAATCCGGAACTGATCATTAGGACTTTTATCATTTATATATTCAAGTAATCTAATTTCAAAATGATAAAATAATAATTTTCTTTGTCACATAGTTAATTTGTACAAAACTACAATGTCTTTTACAAATAGTGATGCTATGGGTAACAATTGTCCAACAATATATTCATTAGTGGAATCACTATCAAATAAACTCATAGAAGACGACCAATAAATATTCCATTAAACTATCAATTTTTTTCTTCTCGAGTTTAGCAGTTATTGTGGTTGTTTGACTATAGACACCACAATGGTCTTTTGAGTGATTCTTAATGCCTAATATCATGCATTTAAGAAACCTTTTACGGTCTGATTGCTGGATGACAGTGGGACCCGATGCTTATAAAGATCGGTGCATGTTAATATTAGGATATGTTAATCCATATGGTTGGATTATGTTTGTTGATACTTCATGTTATATTTTAGAAATCTTTCCGCCGAAGGTACATTTTAGAAAAAATTTCTAGAACATTGTGAATAATATTGGAAAATAATTTTCTATACATATTATTTATTATTAGAATATAATCATGAAGATGTGTTTATATATTGAGTAGATAACGTTTTGATAGTAAGATGATAACCTTACTTAATAAAAGACGGTATGAAGGAAGAACTATACGTTAATGTTATAAGTTGGACTTATATGGTTCAATACCTCGTGATTGTTTTACCATGAATTATAGGTGGGTAGGATTTCATGGATATGTGTGTGTGATTCTGTGATTGTTCAATCCGATAATTCATGATATGAATTAAATTAATTAATATTTTATCAAGAATTGATATAAGATTATCGTTCAATTTAATTGTTAAAATATAATGCAAATATGATTTGCATTAATGCAGTAATTAAATTCATATATTAAATGTAATTATTAAATTATATGCAAATTAATTACTATAATTATACAAGTAATACTATTACCTAATTAAATTAACAATGGTTAATTCTTAACTAATATTTATGGTTAAAGTAACCATAATCAAAAGTCAAGAATTTGAGATAAGAGCAAGTTAATTACCGTGGTGGTTGGAGATCTTTATTATTATATTGTTAAATGTAAACGTATCTAATTTTTGTGATGAGATCAAATTGACCTTGGTTAATGAAAAAGCAATTTGGTTTGGTTAATATATTAAAAAGTTGAAAAAACAAAAGCATTTTATGCTTTCTCATTGTCGAGAGCAATTTGAACATGCATATAAGCCAATTTTTGGCTATTTTGCCAAGTGAACTAAAAAAAAAGGGTGCAAGAACTATTTTTCAATTTTGTATCACAGAAATCAAGTGTAAGAGAATGAGACGGTTGGAGATTTTACTTATTTCGTTGAAGTTTGGAAGGGGTGATTTGACGGTGGGGATTTTCAACGATTCCAAAAAAAAAAAAATACAGAAACCAAGCTTAAAAACCTTATCAAAATTAACAAAAACACAATAGAAAAAACATAATAATAATCCTTAAGTGTTAAGTATGAACTAATGTATTTTTTTTATTTAAAATTTTAAGGGTTTCAAATGTTGAAATCCTAGGAAAATTTAGTTATAATTATTGAATAATCTACTTAGATGTTGTTGAGAAAATATATTTCTTAATCTACACAATAGAAAAAAACATCTTAGTTTTCAGAGGCGTCTGGTGAGCCCAGGACTCAGCTCGACACCAATCGCCTATACTTAGATGTTGTTGGAGTGGATACTAAGAAACGTCGAGTTTACGGTCTTGGCTCTCTTGCATCGCTTTCATATCCAGATTCGTTACGCAGCTCAGGTAGATCGTACTACGGTACGACTTTTGATGGTACATTTGAGCAACGGGTACAAGAGCGAGTTAGAATTGAGATGCAGACTATATAACAACGACTGGATGAAGAACAACGAAAGAGAAATGAAGAGATGCAACGAGTAGAGGAAGAGCAACGGAAGAGAAATGAAGAGGTGCTTGATCTCAAACAGAAGATGGCAGAGATGCAGCGGTATTTTCGGATGATAAGAGACTTGAGTTCACAACCTTTCTCTTATGGTCCATCTTATCCTCCAACTAATTATGAGCAGCTAGAGAATGATGATTAACTTATATGTATATTTTTTATATTGTACTTTTTTAAATATTATAATGTTTAAATAATAAAATTTTAATTTTATTATTTGTTTTGTTTATTTTATAATTCAAGTAAATAATATATTTATTTTATAATTTTACTAATATTAATAATATTATTAAAATAAAATTAATTTCTCGAACGATGTGAAAAATGAAAAATTAATTTCTCATAGGGATTGTATGGTATATGTCGACTTGTATGGTTCAGCGCGGTTATATATAGTCGTCATAATTTGTGAGTGGGTAAATTATGTATACGAAATGTGTTCAGTGACAGATACACTTGAATTTAGAAAATCCCGCTAATAAATCGTAGAGCACTAGGACAAGTTACTATGAATAATTTGATTATTCATAACGTTACATATGCGAAGATATTTTTACTAGTAGTGTATATTTATATTTGAAATGATACTTTTTTTGATTTGATTATAATCATTAGGGCACTAGCAAAATTGAAGGTCATTTCGAGTTGGCATATCTTTTTGATGGGATAATTAATATTGAAGGTCACTTGGCTCATGTGTATGGTATGTCCCATTATACTGTTTGAGGATTTGCTGCTTCTGCCACATCAAGCAAAATGTTATGTAATTATTATTATGTTATTACTAGTTCAAGTAATGTAAGTGTGACATTATAGGTTACCTATCAAGACAGGAGTTGATATTATTCATGATATTTTGCTCTCTATTGTACAAAATACAAAATTATTCAAACAAAACAAACACGTACGGCACAAACACTGGTTTCCTTTATTTAATAGACAGTACTCTAGTTGAGCCATCCATCCACGTAGCTCTGCCATAACTCTTGTGTAACCCAAGCTGGAATTTAATACTAACAAGTTGAATACAAATATTATTATGGAGTTCCTGCAATCTTCTGACTGACATGATAATTGGAAGCTTCTTTTGTTCCAGTAGAATCAAAAGTCTCATTCTCAGGAGTATGTGTGGTTAACTTTATAACATCATTGGAATGATCATCAAACACCAACTCAAAAGCACGACTGTGATCAACATGTTGTGAGTATGTAGTAGCATCGGCTGCGAATTCCAACATATATGATAGTTTCCATCATCCCAAATCGACATGATGAGATGACTTGCAAACCTTCCATCTGGTAACTTCCCTACGTAGTGAACTTCTACTGGATATTCCTTCCCCCCCAGCCACATTTCTCCCAATACTTCTTCCTTTCCAGCAAGCACATACTCTTTATCACTTGAATCGTTCTTGTTATTTACCTTTATGACACCGGGCCAGTTAGAAACCACCTTTCTCAAATTCAGCACCATCGGATCCTATCCCTATGTGGTCAAAGAATTAAAATTAAGATGATGCATGCCATCCTGCCTTTCCCTTCCTTTATATAGCCAAAATGATTAAAGGCATGACCATTAATTAATGTCCTTTACCTTCCTTTATGTATTAATTAATGATAAAAAAAAAGGGCATGATTCGTTTATTATAATATTATTGTTACGAAACATAATCCCTAATATATTTATATGTTTGTCCTCTTAGGATCTAACCATACATGTATTACTAGTCCTAGATTTATTTACATGCTAATTGAAATAAATCTATATTTACCACAACACAATTGCATACCTTTTAATCTTGTAGAGACCTCTTAATCAAACTTAATTGATTGCTTAATTCAATAAGCAAATGGTCTTATTTATAGAGGGAAATCAAGTCACTATGCATTGATTACTATTAATCAAATTATTAGGATGCATAATGACATTTTCTAACCCTTACAAAAATGTTAACATCATGGGTGCACCATATGTTCCCCATTTAACATTTCACTAATTGTTGTTACTTAACAACTCTTGTTGTTACTTAATTATTTGATTAACAACTCTTGTTGTTTACTTAATGATGATATCATTACTAATTATTGTTACTTAACAACACCAAATAATTAACTTAATAATTTCCAACTTGAAATTATTACCAATTGTTGTTATTTAACAACACCAAATAATTAACAACAATTATTTGATTATCAACAAATAATCAATGTTTTCCAACATCTCCCACTCACACATGATGGGATCAACAATTTTTATTATCTCTACAAGAATAATTCATACTTTGCAATTGTGCCGTGCGACCAGCATACTTCGAGAGCTCACTTGCTATACATCTGTTAGGAATATATAGCTGCTCGAAAAATAGATAGAACCATAGTGGATTATGTATGCAGTATCCTCGATCATTTATCACATCAGATCTCTCTCGATCTCTTTTCGAATGTAATATTTATTTTGTATTCACAATCATGTTTGATCACGTAGAACAACATAATGGTCGACCAGTGAATACAAGCTAATGTGATATTACTTATATAATGATCTTTCTCCTTTCTCGAATCTCTCAACCTTGATTCAATTCGCTTTTCCAGAGATGCCCTTTCGGATCGAATCTCTCATGATCCTTCAGCAACACTCCAAGATAGCGATCATCAAATCTAAGTTTTAAGAAGCAGACAAGAGTCTGAAGGGTACAATGTGAGATTGAAATAATCTCAAGGGTCTCACACAATATCAAGACTGAGATCTTAACTTGTATTACCCTCAATAGTCGCAAATGTACACATGGTATGAAAACATGTGCTACGGTATTTCCTCATTTCCCATGGAGCGTATGTCTCATAAAATACCGTAGAGATTATAGTTCAGACAAAACACAATGTCTAACTCATATTGACATTAAGACAAGTAAGGTGAAACGAACTTATTCACCTTAGGTCATATCACAGAGAAAGTGATCTCATAACGACATTACTTAATTTTCAAGCTTGAGCTCTCTAAATTATCACTCAGATAATTAGCTTAAAAATTTGTCTCATCTCCCATTAACACAAAGTAATGGAGGCGATTGCCCGTGTGAGAGGGCCAATCAATCACTTGTCCGACATACTTCTCATACTAACTAATAGTATATTTGTTTAAACATGTATCAACATAATAACATGTAAGCATTGAACATAAATATCAATGAGTATTAACATTAGTAAACATTATTTGGGAAAATACATATCATAATATGTAAGCACATTAACATCTACGCAATCCCTGAGTTTTTACATGTCTAACAAAGACATCTCTAGGAACAGGCTTGGTCAATGGATATGCTACCATTTCTTGCGTAGAAATGTACTTCATGTTTACTCTTTTCTCGTGCAACTATGTCTTTCACAAAGTTATATTTGGTATCTATGTGTTTCGTTTTACAATGGAATTTTGGATCTTTGGTGTAGGCTATCGCTGCTTCACTATCACAGTTAACTAATACCGGACCAGAAACTTCATTTGATATACCCAAATTATCCAAGAACCTTTTCAACCATACAGCTTCTTGTACTGCCGATGAAAAAGCCACAATTCAGCCTCCATTGTGGATAAGGCTATACAAGATTGTTTCTTACTGCTCCATGAAATGGCACCATTATTTAGTAAGAAAACAAAACCGGAGGTAGATTTTCTTTCATCTAAATCTCCTCCCCAGTCAGCATCAGTATAGCCTCGCAATTGCAGATCATTTCCTTGATAGCACAATGAGTAATCGGCTGTCCCTTTCAGATACCTAAATATTCTTTTAACTACTTTCCAATGTGCTAGTCCTAGATTGGATTGGTATCTACTTACCATTCCAATAGCGAAACAGATCAGGTCTTGTACACAACATTGAGTACATTAAACTTCCAACTGCATTTGCATAAGGAACTTTCTTCATTTGTTCCTTTTCCAGTGGAGTTTCAGGACACAATCTACGACTCAAAGCTTCAGTTTTTATGATAGGAGTATCAATGGGTTTGCAAGCATGCATTTGAAAATGTTCAAGAATTTTCTTTATATATGACTCCTGTGTGAAAGAGATAATAAATTCTTTGAACGATTTCTTGAGATATTGACCCCAAGAATATATGCAGCTCCACCCATATCTTTCATCTCGAAATTAGATGATAACCATTCTTTAATGTGTTTTACAAACTCCTTATCATTTCCAGCTATAAGTATATCATCCACGTACAAGGATAAGATAATGAACTTATCTTTATCTCTCTTGGTGTATACACAATGATCCTCATTTATCATTGTGAAATCATTCGAAATGATTGTATTGTGGAATCGTATATACCATTGTCTAGATGATTGCTTGAGACCATATATAGACCTTAAAAGTCTACATACTTTCTCTTTTTCATTTTCTTTTATGAAACCTATTGGTTGTTCCATATAGATTTCTTCATCAAGTTCTCCATTGAGAAAAGCAGTCTTTACATCCATTTGATGTAATTCTAGATCCATACTTGCTACTATAGCCAGAATCAAGCGAATTGAGGTAAACCTTACAACAGGTGAAAAGTCTCTTCATAGTCAATTCCTTCCTGTTGCATATACCATTTTGCCACAAGTCGTGCTTTATATATTTCGATATTGCCATCGGCATTACGCTTTATTTTAAGAACCCATTTGTTCTTGACAGCTTTGCGTTCTTTGGGTAGATAAACTAATTCCCAAACTTGGTTGGACCTCATTGACTTCATCTCTTCTTCCATTGATTTCATCCATTTTTCCTTAGCGGGACACTGAAGAGCCTCTCTTATGTTTCTAGGTTCTTCATCATCTTGAGGTAGTATCATAAAGGTTTCTCCTTCGATATCGAAACGACGTCGAGGAATACCTATACGATTACTATGTCGCAATTGGGATTCTAGTGGTGGAACTGATTCCTCACTTTCTATATTATTCTCATTTGAATCATGCACATTGCTCCCACTTGGAATATGTACATGTACATCACTCCCCCTCGGATCACGTAAAGGAGATTTATGTGAAACTAATTCATCATCTTGAGATTCATGTGAAACAGATTCACCATGTTTTCTCAAATCACTCCCACTTGAATTAGGTAAACCCGAGTGTTCACCAATCATGTGATCCATGTGATTCTGAGTTTCGTATAGAGATAAATTTGACCTATCTCTCCCTGCTTAGGAAAATCATTCTAAAAAATGTGATATCTCGTGATTCAAATTCTGTCACACCTCCACTTTCATATTCACCTATGCAAACATACCCTTTTGATTGTTCAGAATATCTTATGAAGATACTCTTTTCCTCTTGGGCCTAACTTTCCATGTTCGTGAGAACGCACATGAACATAGGCGCACAACCCCAAGGTTTTAGAAAGTGAATATCTGGTTTACGACCTGTCCATAACTCATATGGTGTGGTGGACACAGATTTTGATGGCACTCGGTTAAGTACATATGTGGCAGTTAATAATGCATCACCCCAATAGGTTATAGGCAAATTTGCTTGTGCCATCATAGACCTAACCATCTCAAGAAGAGTTCTATTTCTTCTTTCCGCAACACCATTTTGTTGAAGAGTAGCAGGAGTAGTCAACTGACGACTAATTCCTTTTTCATCACATAATTCTCTGAACTGATCAGATAAATACTCACGACCACGGTCAGTGCGTAGTGCTTTAATTTTCTTGTCCAATTGATTTTCTGTTAAATTCATAAATTTCTTGAAACATTCTAATGCTTCGGATTTATGAGCAATCAAATAGACATAACCAAAGCGAGTAAAATCATCTATAAATGTGATGAAATAAGATGCTCCATGCCTTGCCCTGACATTCATTGGACCACAGATATCTGAATGAATTAGTTGTAATGGAAATTCAGCTCTAGTCCCTTTTCCAAATGGTTTTCTCGCAGTTTTTCCTGCCAAGCAATATTCACAGGTTGACAATTCTACCTTCTCAATATTTCCCAGAAAGCCTTCTTTGGCTAATCTGTTCATCCTTTGCTGGCCAATGTGGCCAAGTCTAGCATGCCACACAGTTATATCACTATCATCACTGACAGATGAAGTAACAAACGAAAAACGGAATTGTGATTAAAACATTCAACATTTAATACAATAAAACCATCAAGAAAATAACCAGAACCATAGTGTATTGTACCTAAGTACAAATCAACACCAAATTTATGGAAGTTCAAATTGAAACCTAAATTAACCAAAACCAACACAAAAACTAAATTCCGACGAATTTGTGGAGCAAACAATACATCATGTAGTAAAGTTTTTCCACCATGCATGACTAACTTGCATGTTTATTCCTTTGACTTCAACCCGTGAGTTGTTGCCAACATATATCCACTTCACCCCAGGTGAAATTCGTCGAAATTCCACGAAGGCATCTCTATCCTTCGCTACATGGTCTGTGGCTCCTGAGTCTACAGTCCACAAAGGATTAGATTCAGTTAGAAAAATTGAACTTGAAACACATATTTCATTTAAATATGCACGAAAGGTATTCACCTTTTTGGCTCAGTGCAATCACGAGCAAAGTGACATTTCTTACCACAGTTAAAACATTTAACCTTTGCCATGTTTTTCTTTTTGGTAGGACGTTTTCCTTTCCCATGTTGATTGGTTTTCTGTTTCTTTTCTGGCTGGGAAGAATTTTGTTCTTTTCCGAACTGGAACCCACCACCATGAAATTTTCTTTTCTTCTTAAAACCCCCAGGTTTGCTAGTTTCAGTCATATACACTTCAGTATTTGACTTAGCAGCCGCAAGTCGGTCGCTTTCTAATTCAAGGTGACGTTTAGCATCATCAAAGGTTTTGATGCTCTCATTGTGGGTCAAATGCATCTTCATATGCTCCCAGCTATTTGGAAGAGAACGAATGACCGCTTGGACTTTCTGTTCATCGTAAAAACATGTCCAGCATCTGCCAGTTCAGTAATCATGTTTGACATTTGCCTCAAGTGTTTTGACATAGTGAACTCCGGACGTTTCTTGTATGTGTCAAACTTGATTGTCAGTGACCTTAGTTTGGTTATAGATGTACTTCCAAACTTTTCAGCTAGTGTGGACCACATGTCCTTAGCCATGTCATATTTCCTGAACTCTTTCATTAGGTCATTATCCATACTGCTCAGCAACGTAATGCGGGCAATGTAATTCTTTTTCTTCCAGGCCTCATAAGCCTCACGGTCTCGCCTGTGTTGGGCCGTAGTGCCCTGTTCAGGTTCATCCATGCTCATTTTCAAAGTTTCAAGAACCTCTTGTTCTTCTAGCACATATTGGATTTTCATGCTCCAATTTCATAATTATCGCCATTCAATTTCTCACCCTTGTTGAGTTCAGCAATAATGTTCTTTGTTGCGGAAGCCATATTAAAAACACAAAGTTTCTACAGACATTCATGCACAATTGTTAATACTTTTGTCTTATTTTATCATGAAAGAAATTATGTTTATAAGATTTTTCAATGGGGTTAGAGTCAAAAGTCCACTATGTGTCCAATCATCATCCAATCACCCAATGTAAAAATATTATCAACATAATCAATCATGTAAAATCATTTTCTAAAAATTACATAAATTCTTAGAATATCTTATTCATGCGACTATTGTACATGACAATCATTATTTAATTACATAAATTAAATTCAACATGAAACATTCATATATATAATATAATATTTACATGTTGTAAAATAACAACCAAGAAACAACATGAGAAGAAGTTAATATTTTACAACAATAATTTTCGTAGTTGTAGAGTCCAAACTCATATATGTTTTTGGATACGAATCCTCAAACTCTTTGGGTAACTCGTAATTGAATGGACAGCCATGGAAAACCTATAGCAAATTTAGGATCCTTACGACGTTTCAGGGACATCGAAGGAAAAATAGTATTATTTGCCTTATGCTGTAGATACTGAACCACTAACTTCTCAATGGCTTTATTATAAGGAACATGTTTTTCCTTACGTTTTACTAATATCCAAATACGAGTAAGTTGTTTTTGCCATATTTTGGGGAGAGTGTTTCTCAGTAATCTGAATCTATTCGGCTGTCCTATCCAATTACCTGCCAGATAGACTCTTGTAACATGTTATTGAAAGTGATGATATGCGAAATCATATCATCGCTTTCACTCATTCGATATTTATCCATTTCCATCAACATGTCTAATATCATCTCCTGGTCTGTGGGTGTCGGAATCATTTTTGCAATTCTTCGAATAATCGCCATGATTTTTCTGCAACAAATACAAGGAAAAATCAATATAATGAAACACAAAGTTACATTAACTAAAATAAACATCAGAAAGATATTCATTTACATAAACACAAAGTTTATATGATAAAATAAATTTATCATGGCCGATTAATACAATATGCAAAAAGACTAGACATTTAATCATGACGGATCGGAATTACCAAAGCAAACCGATACAGACATGACCAACACGGGCTAACACGGATATCCACGCGCCCCCCACGTGCCACAGGAGTGGCTCACACGCCACCACGCGCCGGCCACGGGCTCCCACTCGCCCTCACGCGCCGGTCAGCCTCGGGTAACCTTCACGCACAGACGACATGTCGTCCGCTTGTTCCGTGATGTATGACATGTCGGTTTGAATGTATAGACCCAGCCGACTTGTCGGTTATTGAGTCATGGACGACTTGTCGTCCGTGGTATTTACATGTGTATGACTTGTCGTACATTAAACCGGACGACTTGTCGTCCTCTTCTCTAAATAGCGGATGACATGTAGTACGGGTCTTCTGGGAGTGTTTTTCTGGGTAAAAACATATTCAACTAGCCAACTTCTAGGGTCCATATCATTCTCAATTTTAATCCAAATTAAGTAAATGATATACCAAATTGAAGATCTCATGACCTAGTTTTCAAAACATATTTGAACATGCGATTATCAATTTTATACAGAGAGTTATTTTGGCCCAAAGTTGGAAGAAAATCATTTTTGTAAAAACAAAAACAGAGGCATTTTCTTAATTATTCATGCATGTTCATGCAATTTTGTGTAATCTAACTAGAATACATGTATTTAAGCTACTGATACCAATGTTAGGAAACATAATCTCTAATATATTTACATGTTTGTCCTCTTAGGATCTAACCATACATGTATTACTAGTCCTAGATTTATTTACATGCTAATTGAAATAAATCTATATTAACCACAACACAATTGCATACCTTTTAATCTTGTAGAGACCTCTTAATCAAACTTAATTGATTGCTTAATTCAATAAGCAAATGGTCTTATTTATAGGAGGGAAATCAAGTCACTATGCATTGATTACTATTAATCAAATTATTACGATGCATAATGACATTTTCTAACCCTTACAAAAATGTTAACATCATGGATGCACCATATGTTCCCCATTTAACATTTCACTAATTGTTGTTACTTAACAACTCTTGTTGTTACTTAATTATTTGATTAACAACTCTTGTTGTTTACTTAATGATGATATCATTACTAATTGTTGTTACTTAACAACACCAAATAATTAACTTAATAATTTCCAACTTGAAATTATTACCAATTATTGTTATTTAACAACACCAAATAATTAACAACAATTATTTGATTATCAACAAATAATCAATGTTTTCCAACAATATCTATAAGATAATTAATTAATATTAATTTATAAATAATAAATAAAATTTATTAATAATTAATAATAAAATAATATGTAACAATTTAATAAATAATTATTTAATAAAAGAATAAATTAATATTTAGCAATTTCATATATTAATAATTAATTAATGCATAATTTATTAATAATTAAAAAAATCAATATTAATAATAAAATAGTATTTAATATTAATATTTTATTAATTTAATAAAAGAATAATTTAATATTTAGCAATTCAATACCTTAAAAATTAATAAATAATAAGTAATAAATTAATATATAATTATAACTAAAGATATTTTTATGAACTTATAAAATTCATTCTTCTGATTATTAGATAAAATAAACATATCAATGATAATACTACTTCATTTCGATTCTGATTCATATAATTAAATAAACAACTTATTCTGATTTTGATTTACTATTCCAATTTCATCTTGTTTCGATTACGGGTAAGTAAACGAACAATTAAGGTTTTATAATGATAGGTCGTTGTTTAATGAGTCCATATATATATATATATATATATATATATATATAATATATATATATTAATATATAACACATTTTCTTTTGACTATCCAACATATATTTAATGTAGTGGGTAAGCAGAAGGTACGACTTCATAAATATTTTAACTTTCCAAAGAATTGTTCAAATCAATGATGCATTTGGGGTGGTTGAGTATGCATGCGGGTCCAATAGCATATTTACTAGAATGAAATTTATTTATACTCTTCAAATCTTTTTTTGACAAATATACTCCAATGAAATGATTTATTATTGAAATATCTAAGAATAGATTATCATTAAAAAAGAACAAAATATATAATATTTCTCTCGTCACTTAATAGACACACCAATTTAATTTTGTCTTATCTTAAAAAATAAAATATTTATAATATTTGTTATTTGTCGTTTCTTCTAATATTTAATTTTAATATTTATTATTGTTTGTTTGCAGTCCTAGATGGGGAGAAAAAATTTTAAACCAAGATGAATTATATCGTAAATTAGTGAAGAATTTTTCGTTGATCTTATCAAAAAATGAAATCAATCAAACCAAACCAAATCCATTATTATTATTATTATCATTATCATCCCAATGATCTTTCAATATCAAACCGAGAAAGTCATGTCCACT
>SKCR01002753.1:0-27265 GCA_019454045.1 Zanthoxylum bungeanum | reverse complement strand
ATTAACCACCCAAATCAATATTTCCAAAACATTAATTTATACAATTAATCATGCTCAATTACAACAAAAACATGTCCAACACATTTAATCAAAAATCAAACCCAATACATGCTCAATAAGTCTCGGCAATATGGTGATTTATTTGTCCAATTTTAAATCCAAGCCAATTGAATCAATTCAACATTAATTCAACATTTCCAATGATTTCCAACTACATCCAATGATCAAAATAAAAATCCAAGACAATAAAATAGGGCATCACATTCGGCCAACCAATTGGGGAAAAAATGATCCAATCATAATTTCTTGAAATTGATCCAATCAAACTTCAATTAAACATGTTAAGCATATTCAAACATTCAATTTCAAATCATGCTCAAAAACATTTTACCCAAATTTTAACCCTAAGTCAAATTTCATGCTTTTCCTTGCTCATGATACCATTGTTGGAGTTTGCTAAGGTCCCAAGGATTAATAAACAAGCATGAAATAAGTGCGAATACAACAAGGAGTTGCGGAATACTCACATCGATCGGTTGAGCGACGTAGTGGTGAACAAAAAATTTCTTTTCTGCTCCTTGTGCATTCGGTAGTGAGCTTCTGGACTGCACATTTTCGCGCCATCAAACTTCAAGAATCCAAGCTCCAAGCTTCGTCAAACGATTCCCGGCTCATGGGTGGACTTCCCTATCACCTTCGCATGTCTCTCGGAGTGCTAGCTCCCTTGATTTTTGCCACAAAAAACCAAGCATTTTGCTTCCCTTTTCCTTCATGACTCACGGCAGTTCACTGCCAAAACCAGAAGAAAATAGCCCTCCATGGGCGTGAGTGAGGAAGAGAATGGAGAGAGAGAAGAGTTGTTTTGTTACTTAAAATGGTAAATGATTTTCCAAAAATCGTATACACAAAATTACTTTCAAAACGTCAACAAAGGACAAGGTTTTAAAAGCTCCCAACAACTCCCATCAAGTCACATCTATCAATCAAGTTGTCAAGTCACATCACTGAAAGTGACAAGTGATTTGACGATTGATGCGACTAAGGATTTGACACTTGATTTGACTTGCGTGCCGCACTCGAATTCGAAATGCGAATGCGCTCGCAAATAATCCCGGGCTCGGGTTCGCTAATTCCAAATTAACAAATTTTCCATTGCGACGTAATTAAATGATTATGCCTAGCGAAATCACTATTCACGTCGCTAACGAATTAATTCTAAATTAACTCGTTCGCCCGAATTAAAATCTAATTTTAATTCCGCGTCGAAATCTAATTTCGTTTAATATATCGAATATATTAATTTACCGATTAATTCCAAATTAATGGTTATCTCTCTTTATGATATTTTATCCCAGATAAAATATCTCCGCAATTATCCCAGATTAATTTTCTCTCTCATCTAATTAATCCCAGATTAATAAAAGTGCGAGTCATACGTCATCGGTGAATCTTCGAGAAGCGACATGAGATCCATGGATATGTTGGCAGTAAATTTGGTCATCGGACTATCCGAACACGTAAGTACCTCGTACTACGTTTATACTGAATTACAAGACAAGGTTGGCTTCTAGCAAAGCGCCATGCCTACCCAATTCTCCATAAATATCCTTACAGGAATAAAGGATCTATATCAGGCGTAGTATATGAAGTATTGTGTATTTCGATCCAGTATCAGATGATCACATGCAAGGCCTGGGGCTGGTACAATGTCTGCCCGGTACGAAGTATATATCGGATTACGAGCAACTAGTCTCTTTAATATCGGATAATCATGACCAAGTCATATTATCCCGACGGTTGCAACCTTTTTAGAGAACCAGTTCTGTATCCATGCGCGATCATCAACTCCATATGACTGGAGTGACACTTCCGTCTTGACATCACACCCAAGACACTACGATTCTCGATATACCCAGAAGAGGCGTACACAGAAATCGGTTAAAGCCCTGGATGACCAAAACCAAAGTATATTGATTGGCGTCAAGTATTAGCGGTGCAAGTCTCAGGTTAAGGCCAAATACACCTACCCTGATTTCAGACTTCCATATACACATAATCATACTACCAATGGAATTCCGATGGTCCATCCAGAGCGAAGCTGTTTCCCGTACCATCGGTAAAACACAACCTCCTATTACACTTGCATAAGTATCATATACCCAAATATATGAGAACTATGTCGTTGTGCCCTCACAACGTGCACAAGTGTAATATTAGTCTTTTACGTATTTATCGATGTCCAATCTCGATAATACTCTGACTAGGGATATTTAATGATTTATCCTACGTGGACTTGATACTGTCTCATATCATTCTCAATCCAGGAACAAATCATAGGGACCTCCTATTATTTATACATCTAGGTGATCTAATCACAAATGATAAAAGTGCAATCGCCTTTGTCACATAGTTAATTTGTACAACAACACCATGATTTGTACAAATAGTGACGCTATGGGTCATAATTGTCCAACTATATATTGCTGCTTCTGAAGCTGCAAAAGAAGTTGTTTGGCTTGAAAAGTTTATCACAGAATTGGGAGTTGTCCTGAGTATCGAGAATCTGATTCTGTTATATTGTGATAATATTGGTGCCATTGCGCAAGGAAAGGAACCAAATACGCATCAGAAATCGAAGCATGTGGAATGAAGGTACCACATCATTCGAGAGATTTTGTCGCGAGGTGACATTGTCGTGTGCAAAGTTATCGGTGAAGATAATGAAGCAGACCTGCTCACGAAGGCCATACCTTCGATGTTATTTGATAAGCATGTGGAGCCGATGAGTATTAGATACAATCGATATTGGCACTAGAGCAAGTGGGAGATTTTGTTAGGGTTGGTGCTCTAAGCGCCAATTTCTTATGTATTTCTCTGTAAATACTTTTGTTATATTTTATTAATGAATAAAATAAACAGTTATGTAATATAAATTCTTTTATTATATGATAAAGACGTAAATTAACATTGAGTGATTGGTTATGATACAGTTGCAAAAGCGTCGCAACTGACATTGGGTAGTATCATAACAATATCATTCTTTAACTGTTCCTGGTCAAGGTTTATAATTACTTGGTCAGTAAGTAAACCCGCTAAGACCAGACGTGTCGTATATTGGAATGTTGGATTCTAATGGTTTCTCAATGAACCATGAGTCTCGGGAGACTCGTATAGACACATTGGTGTTATATCGGATAAACATTGAATGACTCACCGAAGATTCTTAATAGATTGTACACCAACGTCAATAAGAATCATCTCGAGTTGAGTGAGCATAGTGATCCTTCAACTTGAGATACCAGTTTGTATGTATGAGGTATCCTCCACACTTTGATGGCAGTCACATCACCGATCTATTTAGATCAGACCTCTGTCTGTTCGTTGGGTGTGGACTGATCCTTAGGATATAATGTGTGTATCAAGATTGGATCCATGAGTTCTGTGTACAGAGCATAGGTATCCATTATGGAATTAGCAATTTTTTAATCCATGGGCCCGTGGTACACTGTAGAAATCAGTTCTAAGTGTTATTTAAGAGATTGCTATTAGAATCATCGACGGGATTATACCTAAAGAGATTTGACATTTATAATATCTCTGGGATAATCCAGATACTTGTGACGGAAGGATTATACATATGCAGTGACCTCGACTTGTATGGTTCTGAGATTTTATCCGCGTTCGTCAAAATTTACGAGTGGGTAGATTATGGACACGAAATTGGATTTCATAACGGATATGCCTGAACATAGAAGAGTCCCACTAATGAGATATACTTGTAGGGCACTAGGGCAACTTTATAAATAATACTGATTATTTATAAGTCGTTTAACAGTTAAACGAAGATACATGCTTTTGAGATCTTATCGGCCATTTATTAAATGTCGAATTGTGATATTTGACATTTATTATTAATATATGTATTTTGATTATTTAATGTAAATATAATACATATATTTGAGATATTTATATTTAATTATTTGATTATTTGATTATTTAAATGTTAAATAATTAAATATTAAATATTAAATATCTAGTTTACTTTATTAAGTAAACTAAATGGCTTATTTTTAATTGGTTTTCATGGCCAATTTTGATTGGTTTTAAATGGCATAATTTAATTGGATATTTTGTGATAAACATTAATTTGATTAATTATTTTACACCATAAATATTCATAAAATTATTTTCCAATTTATGAAATAAAAATAAAACATATGGCTAATATTAATTCTTCTAATTTCGGTCATTTAAGGGAAATTATATAAGCCTTGTTTTCTTTTTTTGTTTCATAATCTAAGAAACCTAGAAAATCAAATACAAAGTGAGAAAGAGAGGAAAAGTGAAAGAAATAAGAAAAACTTGCATATTTTGGAAATTTGGTAAGGATTTTCTTTCTTTCTTCTTCTTGAAAATTGTTTCTAAGATTATAAGCTTCAACATGTGTAGCTTAGTTTCTTCTCTACTTTCTTATGGATGTGTTTTGATGATTTTGAACTTGCATGAAAGATGGAAGCATGTAAATTGAATAAGAATGCTTAAAATTATTTATTAAGCTTTCTTTTTTCCATTTGATGGTTAGTTGCCATTCTAGAGTTACTAAGACACTCATAATTGACCTATAATTATTCTTGAGTTGTTTCATGATGGTGAGGCTTCTTTGATGTTGTGGGAATTGAATTAAAGTATTGAATTTAATTTATTTGGTGTTAATTTTGTTAATTTGTGAAATTATAAAATTAGGGTTTTTAACGTTCACCAAATTTTGGGCTTTTCTATATGTCAATATATTTGATGTATATATGATGTATATTAAATTTGGGAATTTTTAGATTTGTTCTTGACATGTTTTGAATAAAAATGACCAAATTGTAAATTCTTGAAAGTTTAGGGACCATTCGGAAAATTCTTGAAATTCGGTTTCTTTGATTTGAAAATTATATTTCCATGTGTTAGGCATGTATAAATCATTTAGGGATTGATTTGGAATCAATTAGAATTGTATTTGACAATTTTGGACTAAAATGACAAAAAGTACAAAGTTTTGGGCTTAAATGGTAATTACTGAAAAATCTGATTTTTGGGTAAAAATTTCAATTTTTAAGTATTGAGTAATTGAAATAAATTAGTTTATTTTAATTACCCAAGAAAAATTATTGAAATCGGAAAATTTTGATTTTCTGCGTTCCGCCGCGTTTACCCGTATATTACCACCAAAACCCCCAACAAAAAATGATATCAGAGCAGGTCTGAACCTGAACACATGATATGAATATGCCTTTAAATTCAATTTTTAATTATGTTCTTACATTTACATGCTTGTATTTATTTAATTTGATTAAATTAAATACGTATCATCTTTATCGAAAAATCTCTAATTAATAAGGTTTAAAAGTAATATGTATTGGATGCATATTTCTTGGTCCATCTTGTCAATACGGTTTTTGGAAATCTGTCCTATGGCTGCATCCGAGTTCGTACCAAGCAGTGATGGTGTAGTTGATATAAATTTATCATACCGGATGTGTATATGTGATACTAGATAATTCAAGCGAAAGCGGAAATCCTGAACGTGCCAAAGCTGTGAAGATACCGCAAATATCTTGAATTTATCATTGACAAGTTTGCCTTGGTAGGCCTCTTTGGAACGTGACAAAGCTTGTCACAATGAGAAACGACCAGGATCGGAACCCAGGAGACACTATTGAGTGATTGATAATAAGTTGTCTACCTAATTAATATACGTAGCGAGATCGGGACAAAGCTGTGAGCTGAAATATATTCATGGGATTCACCTTTCGCTATTAAATTTAATTTGATTAATTATTTGTTTGCACTTTGTTTGGGGATTACAGTATTCCATGTAATAGTGGGAGGGGCATTTTAAAGATTAAAAATCCATGATCTTATTTATGCTTTGATTATTTTTATATTATGTGAAACTGTTTAAGTCTGCTAACCATTTTTCGCTATCTATATGATAGATTTACGATGGCGGCACCTACTTCTAATCCTTTTGCTTGTATACTGATACAAACCAGCTTAAGGGCACTGAAACTTTGCAGATTAGGACTTGGATCGAAGAATGTTCTTAGGTTCGAGCAGATAGATATATGTGTTTAGAAGGTCCGTTGCCACATGCCATAGCAGATGATGCTGCACTAGAGGAACATGAGACTCTCCAAAGTGGAGAGATGATGATAGAAGAGTCAAATCATATATTCTCAGTTCCTTGGCACCGGAGCTTAAGAGGTAATATTTGAATTGCCTGACGCATATACTATGATGACGCGGTTGCGAGAGTTCTTTATGAACCAAGAACGGGCCTCGGTTCATAAAATTACAATGGACTGTTCTATACAAAATTGGAAGAGGGACAGGCTGTTAGCCCTCATGTGCTTCATCTGATTGTTTGATCGAACAGTTAAGGTTATAATTTCCCTTCAATGACACTTTCAAACGAAGTGTCATACTTGGATCTTCTCACACCATCATGTCACCAATTTGTGATGTATTTCAATATGAACATGATTAGTTGTTCTACTAGGAGCTGCATAAGATGCTACAAACTGCACAGAGGAAGATTTGAGGAGGGAAGGGGGAGTGCGATCGCCCCTCCTAAACCCACTGCTCTTCCTTCTTCCTCCCAATTTAAACAGAAGGAAAGAAAAAGACTGGTAAAAATCTTCCACCATAAGGTTGTTGGACAATTATGACCCATAGCGTCACTATTTGTACAGATCATGGTGTTGTTGTACAAATTAACTATGTGACAAAGGAGATTGCTCTCTTATCATTTGTGATTAGATCACCTTAGATGTATAAATGATGAGAGGTCCCTATGATTTGTTCCTGGACGGAGAATGATATGAGACAGTATCAAGTCCACGTAGGATAAATCATTAAATATCCCTAGTCAGAGTATTATCGAGATTGGACATCGATAAATACGTAAAAAAGACTAGTATTGCACTTGTGCACGTTGTGTGAGGGCACAGAATGGCATAGTTCTAAAATATTTGGGTATTGGATACTCATGCAAGTGTAATAGGAGGTTGTGTTTCACCGATGGTACGGGAAACAGCTTCGCTCTGGATAGACCCCCTCGGAATCCCATTGGTAGTATGACTGTGTGTCTATGGGAGTCCGAAATCAGGGGGTAGGTGTATTTGGTCTTAACCTGAGACTTGCACCGCTAATACTTACGACAATCAATATACTTTGGTTGAGGTCGTCCAGGGCTTTAACCGGTTCTGTGTACGCCAATACTGGGTATGTTGAGAATCGTAGAGTATTGGGTGTGATGTCAAGACGGAAGTATCACTCCAGTCATAGTGGAGATGATGTCACGTAGGATACGGTATTAATGCTCTTAAGTGCTGCGCGGCCATGGGAAAATTATGACTAGGTCATGTATATCCGATTATAGAGACTAGTTACCAGACATCCGACATGTGCTTCGTACGGGGCAGACACAACTCCAGCCTCAGGCCTAGCACGTGACCATCCGATACTAGATCGATATGCACTATACGATGTATACTACGCCTGATACAGATCATTCATTCCTGTAAGGATATTTCGGAGAATTGGGTAGGCATGGTGCTTTGCTAGAAGCCAACCTTGTCTTGTGAATCGGTAAAACGTAGTACTTGGTACTTACGTGTTCGGATAGTCCGACGACCGTATTTACTGCCAACATATCCGGGGATCTCATGGGTCACTTCCAATGATTCACCGATGATGTATGACTCGCACTTTAATTAATCTGGGATTAATTCGATGAGAGAGAAAATTAATTTAGATTAATTACGGAGATATTTTATCTGGGATAAATATAGTCTAAAGAGAGAGAACGCGATTAATTTGGAATTAATCGTTAAAATAAATTTAATAGTTAAATTTGATTTTTCTATTTAATTTATTCGAATGGGCTAAAATTAATATATCAGATATATTAATATGAATTGGATTTCATTACGAAATTAAGTCGGACTTTAATGCGAACGAACGAATTAATTTAGAATTAATTCGTAAACGACGTTCGTAATATATTTGCGAGGCATCAATATTTAATTAAATTAGATTTAATTATTTAACGACGGAAGTTCGTTTAATCGGATTAAACGAACCGAGCCGCGGTAAATGTTCGTAGAGATATTTGAATTTTGAATTCAAATATGTGGGGCCCATGTGTGTAGGTGTACCTACCACCCAACTATCTGTGTTTGCCTTTTGAAAAACCATTTACCCACACCTACCAAGTTTAGGGTAAATGTGAAATGGTTTTACCTAAAGGTGAATAACAAAAGGGGGCTTCTCTACACTTTTGTAAATATAATAATTCATTAGATGAATATTTGAGAAACCCTAGACAACTCTCTCTCTCCATCCATCTCTCCTTCTCTCTTTTCTCTCCAAAGCTCACGCCCAAGGGCTGTGTGAACACTGTCAAAAACGTGACAGTCAAGGGAGGAAGAAGCTTGATTTTATGGCAAAATCCAAGTGCTAGCACACCTAAGGAGGCATACAAAGGTGTTAGGGAAACCCACCCACGAGCCGGGAATCGTTAGACGAAGCTTGGAGCTTCAAATCTCAGCTCAAAATCTGAAAACAGTGAGCAGTGGACTGCACTGCATTGGCGCCCTTTGAAGAAGGAAAATCATTTTGTTCTTCATCAAATCGTCTCAACCGATCGATGTGAGTATTCCTACCTCCTTTGATGTATTCACACTTTTTATCATGCTTGTTATGATCTTGGGACCTAAAAGAAACCAACAATGGCATCAAGAGCCTAGGTTCAAGCATGAAATTTTTAGGGCTTAAAATTGGGTATTTTGTATTTGAGCATGATTTGAATAAATTGGATGTTTAAGTATGTTTAATACATGTTAATTTAAGATTGATTGGATCAATTTAATGAAATAATGATTGGATCAAGTTTTCCCCAAAATTCATGTTGGCCGAATGTAGAAGCATTATGGAAATCTTGGAATTTTTCATTTTGATTCATTGGATGAAGTTGTAATGATGTTGGATAATGTTAATTTAAGATTGAATTGGATTTAATTTTGAATTGAACAAAAATCCCTATTTCCTTACCTTGGCCGAATGTGGATGCCCTTTTAATGTCTTGGTATTTTTGATTTTAATATTGGATTTGCTGGAAATTCATCAGGATGATGATTTAATGTTAATTTGGATTTTATTGGATTGAATTCAGATTTGGTCAAAAATGCATCCCTTGGCCGAGACTTTGAACATGGTGAATGGGTTTGATTTTTCATTAATGTGTTGGACATGTGATGATGATGATGAGCATGATTAATTGGACAATTTTGTTTTTAGAAATATTGATTTGGATGATTAATCATGTAATACACTTTGGTAATTAAATTGAAAATTTGGAATTTGGTAATTTAATTATATGGGCCTTAAAATGGATTTGGGCTTTTTTAAGTTGTAAATGGGCTTATTGGGCTTTGTTGTACAAAGTTGGATTTAGGCAAATTGGATTGGATCCAATTGGGCCCAAAATCGCTTCCATAAAGCCCAAATGCGACTTAATGACCTTTAAAGTTTAATTGGGCCTAATGGGCCGAAATTGATTTTGGCTTATGGGGTTACTCCTTGATTGGGCTTTGGTTGCCGAAGCCCATGCCTTAAAGAAATAATTTAAAGCCCATTGGACTTGAATTAAATTGACGTTGGACGTTAATCGGGCTTTGAGACCCGTAACGATTAAATTTGGAATTTAAGTCGTAAGAGGTTCTATTAATAAAGTGTAATATTTAATTTGGAATTAAATAGTAATTAGTATTAAAATACATATTAATTGGATTTAATGTTTGTAGTTTAATTTAATTCGAGAATTCGTACTTTGAGTACTTATTCGCAAAAACGAGTTTGACTCGCGAAATCAAATCGTTGTTTGAACCTTGGAATGATCACTAATTGTCAGATTAATTAATTTGATTAGATTGATTGATAACATGCTTGTGTGAATACATGGTTGTGATGAATGAATAATGTATATCGGATGGATATTAGTCGGGGTGGGGGCAATTTTGGAAATTGTTTGTAATAAATTCGATTTATTAAATTGGACCTGCGTGTCCAGCCTTATCACCTCTATTCTCTTGTATTCTCTTCTCACCTATTCCCCTCAATGTAAATGAGGTTTCTTTAGAAGTGTAGTTTAACGGGTAGAAGTAATACAAGTGCTAGTTTGAGAGAGAGAAAGGGAGAGATTTGATCTAGGATCAATGTGTTAAGTATCCATCCGCATATCATTATTATTATTTTCATATGCGCTTTATTATGTGTTAGAATGCATGTTTAAGGGTGTATGATGATGATGAGACCTTAACAAAGATAATAAATTGGTAGCCAATTTGCACGCGAAAAACCCTCATCAAATATCATGCGTTTTTCCTTCCATTGAGTGATTCTTACTCAAGATCCGAGACTGGCATTGGGTTGTTGGCCAAAGTCAAGCCCTTTGTCCGTCGAAGATGTGTTTGAATCACGAGAGTTTTGTTCTATATGGTGTCTTGTCCAAGTTGTGGTTTGTTGGCCAAAGTCAAGACCACTTCTTGTCCATCGACATTGATTACGAAGCTTTCCATGGTCAATGGGTCGCGCTTGACTGGGATCACTAGGTTTGTTGTGCCAAAGCCAAGGCTTAGTTGATTCAGAGGAAAAAAAGGTTAGGTAATACATTGGATGTATTGGCATATATAAGATATATGTTCGGACTTGGATGTTCCCTACCGGATCTAGGAATTGGATTGAGATCCAATTGATCTTAGAGATCTACCTAGTTAATTATCATACAATTTGTTGGCCAAAGTCAAAATTGTGTGATATTTAACGGGATCCTAGCCCACTAGGAAACACAGTTTCCCGAGTACTCGACAGAGGGTTAGAGGCTCGCCGAAAAATAGTGGGAGGCAAGAATTGAATTTGCAATATTCTTTTAATTACTTGCCATACGCGCTCATTCAAATTATTCGTCATATAAATTAAATGTTAGTTGGACTAATATTTAAATTGTTGTTTTAATAAGCAGTTGGACTGTATTATAGTTGATTATATAATTGGATTATAGTAATCAAATATTTGAATTAATTAATTTCAATTACAGTTGATTTTATAATTGGATTATAGTAATCAATGTAATTGAGGTTAATTGATTTAAATTATATTTGATTGTATAGTTGGACTATAATAATCAATATAATACATAGTACCATAAATCGTTGATTAAATAGTTGGACTATTAGAATCAAGATGAATGAAAGATTTAGTGTTTAAAACATAATCCTAGGTGAAAATGTATTTAAACGACTATATTTTAATTGGGAATAATTTCAGGATGGTCCTGGAAATAAATAATAAGTTACTTTATTTGATAAAATAACCTATTATGCCTAAGCCAAGAATTAAGCAAATAGTAGAGCATAATCTTTGGAAGATTTATGTGATGATAACTTAAGTGCTTAATTCGATATATTTGTCATAAATCTATGATTAGATTTAAGAAGTATTAAAATTGCAATAAATAACTCTTAGAGGGTTAAAGACTGTTCTCGAGGAGATAAAGTCAAACTTTGCAATTAGGTAAGTGGCGCAAGGCGCACCATACTTCAATATTCTAGAAACCCAAGGCTTGGCAAAAGGCTTCTGAAATATTTGAAAGGGCGAAGGACAAAATCATTATGATCTTCTGGGAAGATAAATGACATATCCTAAAGTGACTGTCGTTTGGATATGGCAGACACGAAGGAATTAAAGAAAGGGCAAGGCTCTGACTTTAAGAATATTTGTCAATATTATGTCTATTACTAGTATTAAAATTGGATTTTAAAATACTTAGTGTAGTACATAAAATATATATGGATTGATGTTCAGAATCTGCTGTGAGAAGGATACTGACTTCAAGCTGAGATTAATCTGCGAATCGGAAACGGAGATGAAAGTCGCTGTTTCGACCGTAGAACCCTAAGTTTAGGAACTACCTTTTGGGTATGTACTTAAATTAGGAACTGTTATAAGTAACTGATTTGACTAGAAACATTATCTTTATATCAGTGTTTAATCCGTTGCGGATAGACCTTTATATTCTAGAACACTAAAGTGTTTCATTATATAAAGAATGATATTAAGATAAACACATTAGATGTGAGTAACAGAATTTATATTTTGAATATAAATAAAATCTCAAACATATAAAATGACAAATATATAGCTCAAATTGATTTGATCAGTAGAGACTTATTTGTGGCATTGTTGTCTGGGACACAATTAAACAAGACTCGTATATCCACGCTTTTGAAGAGTGGGTACTAGGACTGATTTGACTATTCAAATAATGTCTACGAATCTAGTTTACTAGGTAAAGTACCTGAAATGCTATTTACTTGGTAATAGTAATAGTGCCACCGATTTGTTAGCCCTATTCATAGTGAAGTAAGTGGGCCCATATCTAGCAATGCTAGATGTGAATATGAATATTTCGTGACCTTAACGGATGTGGCATCACGTTATGGTTATGTGTTTCTTTTGAAGAACACAAATCGATAACTTTTAGAGTTTCAACATGAAGTGAACAAACAGATCGTCTAGAGTATTAAACCGTCACGGTAAGACCGTAATGAAAATACTTAAGCAGTAAGTTTCAAACATACATGAAAGAGTATAGTATTCTTTCAATGAGGACTCCTTCCGAGACACGTAAGTTTGACTATGTGTCCGTACGGAGAAACCGAATTTTGTTGGACATGATAATGTTAATCATGAGTCGCTCTGAGCTACCATTTCCTTCAACGGATATGCATTAACAGTGCAATACTTATTTAGAATAAGGTTCCATATAAATCTGTTTGACAGATATCATATTAGATATGAACGGGAAAGAAACCGGGTTTCTCATTCCTGATGATTTGGGTATGCTAGGCATATGTTTGGATGATACAACAAAACTAAAACCCAATAGGATAAGTGTAGGTTTTAATCTAGGTCCCAAGATCAAACAAGACATGAAAATCATGCATGAATACACCAACGAAGATAGCGGAATACTTACATTGTTGGTTGAGTCGAATCGGTAACAAACAAAGGCCAAAAACGCACTGCTATGGAAGCCCACTACATGCAGTCCACTGCCTCCAAAACAGAATTTTGAGATGAGAAATGCAGCTCCTAGCTTCGTTGGATGGATCCCGGCTCATGGTCGAACCTCCCTACCACCTTCGCAAGACTCGTAAGTGTGCTAGCACTTGAATTTTCACCATGAAAATCCACTCTTCCTTCCCTATTGTTCACGCCAAACTGGTTCAAAAACAGTGAAGAAAATGGACTGGTTTGGGCGTGAGAGAAGAGAGAAAAATGGTGAGAGAGAGAGAGATAAAAATTGTGTTAAGTTATTACAAAAGTTGTAAATCATTTTGTTTATATATTTTCCAAAAAATATTAAATGATTTACTAATTAATTTAACTTTCAAAAAGTTAAACAAATTGAATGTAATAAGCTTGAGTGTTCCACACTCCAATGTCAAAAGTCCATCAAGTCACATCTACTTTAATAAAGTGACATGTTGTGTGTCTTACACTCAATCCATCAATCAAATCAATCACTCAAAGTGACTTTTGATTTGACGCTTGATGTGACGATTGATTTGACGCTTGATGTGACTTGCGTCGCCGCACTCGAATTCGAAATACGAATGCGCTCGCAATCACACTCGGGGTCGGGTTCGCTAATTCCAAATTAACGATTTTCCGTCGCGTCGTAATTAAATGATTACGCCTAGCGAATTCATTATTCACGTCGCTAACGAATTAATTCTAAATTAATTCGTTCGCCCGAATTAAAATCTAATTTTAATTCTACGTCGAAATCTTATTTCATTTAATATATCGAATATATTAATTTATCGATTAATTCCAAATTAATCGTTATCTCTCTCTAGACGATATTTTATCCTAGATAAAATATCTCCGTTATTAATCTTAGATTAATTTTCTCTCTCTTCTTATATAATCCCAGATTATTCAAGAGTGCGAGTTGTGCGTCATCGGTGGATTATCGGGAAGCGACCCATGAGATCTCCGGATACGTTGGCAGTAAATACGGTCGTCGGAGTATCCGAATCACGTACGTACCAAGTACTACGTTCTACCGATTTACGAGATAAGGTTGACTCCTAGCAAAGCACCAAGTCTTCCCAATTCTCCGGACATATCCATATAGAATATAAAGATCTGTATCAAGCGTAGTATACAATGTATTGTGTGCATCGGCCCAGTATCGGATAGTCACGTGCTAGGGCTGGGGTTGGATAAGTGTCTGCCCCGTCCGAAACACATATCGGATGTCTGGTAACATAGTCTCTATAATCGGATAGTTATGACCTGGTCACAATATCCCGATTGGTTGCGCAACACTCAAGAGCACTAGTACCGTATCCTGTGTGACATCATCTCCATAATGACTGAAGTGACACTTCCGTCTCGACATCACACCCAATACACTACGACTTTCTGATAAACCCAGAAGTGGTGTACGCAGAACCGGTTAAAGCCTGTACCACCAAGACTAAAGTTTATCGATTATCGTAAGTATTAGCGAAGTAAGTCTCAGGTTAAGACTATACACACCTACCTTGATTTCGGCCTCCCATAGACACATAGTCATAATACCAATAGGATTCCGAGGGGTCTATCCAGAGTGAAGCTGTTTCCCGTACAATCGGTGAAACACGACCTCCTATCGCACTTGCATAAGTATCCAATACTTATATATATGAGAACTATATCGTTGTGCCCTCACAACGCACACAAGTGCAATACTAGCCTATTCCGCATTATCGATGTCCAGTCTCGATAATACTACGGCTAGGGATATTTAATGATTAATCATTCGGGGACTGATACTGTCTCATATCATTCTCAGTCCAGGAACTAATCATAGGGACCTCTCTTCATTTATATATTTATGGTGATCTAATCACAAATGATGAGAGTGCAATTTCCTTGTCACATAGTCAATTTGCTACAACAAAACAATGATTTGTGCAAATAGTGACGCTATGGGTCATTTTGTCCAACAATAAGTGCCAATTATAGGTTATCCTAGGGGAAACCATAAGTATAGTACTTATGCATCTCACGAGAGAACAATGTTAGTGTTGCTCACCATGCGGTTTTCCTAAGAGGAATACCGATATGCATGGTAAGTGGAGGATGGTATAACTCGATGAAATCGGAGTAATACTGTTCAAGGCACGAGTCCTTAATGGAACACAGATAGTTCATCAATGATGAAACTATACCATTAATCTTCGAATACACAAGAACCGCGGTAGATCAGAGAGAATCAGAAAACAACCTGGGTATGGGTTTCTGATCTCACCTCATAAAGATGTCAATCTTGTTGAGGTAGACCAACCGACTACGTTTGAGGAAGTGATACAAGGTATCGACTCCCTTTTATGGCAAAGTGCCATGAGTCCGAAATGGATTCCATGTATACCAACTATGTTTAGACACTAGTTGATGTACCGTAAAGACATTGTGCCTATTGGTACTTAAAAGTCTTCAAGGAAGACATACATGGATGGCAACATACCAACGTACAAAGCTAGGCTTTTAGCGAAAAGGTAATCGTTATCAACATTGTGTTGATTACGGTTCAACCTTTTACCTGTTGCCACAGTAAATCCATTTGGATAATGCTTGCTGAAATTGTACATTTATGAAATGTGTCAGTTAAAGATCAAAATCGCTTTCCTTAAACGGAAACCTTTTGGAGGATGTTTTATAACATCCTGACGATTTTGTATACCTAAACCAGCAAACTAGGTTTGCGGGTTGTTCGATCCATGTTTGGGTTATAGCAAGCAAAAGGTTCTTGGAGCTGACGTTTTGATGTAATCATAATGGTTTATGATTTATGATTAAAAAATAAAACGTGTATAGTGTGTATAAGGAGGTAGTGAGAGAGCGTATGAATGTGACAATAGAATGTGTATTTATGTTAAATATGTCCCCTATAAAATAATGACATTTCTTGAAATGATATTCATAAGGAAAGCTGGCTTTCGAGATAATCTCCGTAGAATTCTTAGGAGTAACAACCTTTATTCTAGGAATAAAGATCTATTGGGATATATTTAAAGTTGTTAACACTCTCTGAGAAATTGTACATTTAAAATGTACGTGACCTGGTGTCTCATACGCTTTGAGCATATGGAGTCACAATCAGACCAATCCGATTGATAGTCACTGGATTGAAGTTAAGAACATCCGTTAGTAGTATCTCAGAGAACTAAGGATGCTGTCTTAGTCTATGGAGAAAGAGAACTTGAAGTGACTGGGATCACTGTAGCAAGTTTCCAAACCGATAAAGACGACTATAAGTCGCAAACGGGTACTATAAAGTTTGAATACCGGAACAGTGAGCTGGAAATCTTCCAAGCAAGATACTGTTACCATATAAACAACAAATACGGATTATTACTGCAGCTGAGGCAGCAATAGAAGCCATTTGGATCGATAATAAATCTAATTAATTAGATATAGTTCTGTTAGCGGCTGAGCTAGGCGTCAGCACATGCTAAAGAATTAATGGTCTCATCAACGATCCAGATATATACTTCGATATTCATATGATTCGTTCGGATCATACATCATGGCGATGTGATGATCGTATAAATCGTATCAGACGATAATCATGTAAATCCGCTGACGAAAACCTTTTCTCAGCAATTTGAGCCAACCGTACATAGTTCGGGTGTTAGGCACTCGAGTGACTGGCTATAGGCCAAGTGGGGGATTGTTGGACAATTATGACCCATAGCGTCACTATTTGTACAGATCATGGTGTTGTTGTACAAATTAACTATGTGACAAAGGAGATTGCTCTCTTATCATTTGTGATTAGATCACCTTAGATGTATAAATGATGAGAGGTCCCTATGATTTGTTCCTGGAGGAGAATGAATGATATGAGACAGTATCAAGTCCACGTAGGATAATAAATCATTAATATCCCTAGTCAGAGTATTATCGAGATTGGACATCGATAAATACGTAAAGACTAGTATTGCACTTGTGCGCGTTGTGAGGGCACAACGACATAGTTCTAATATATTTGGGTATTGGATACTCATGCAAGTGTAATAGGAGGTTGTGTTTCACCGATGGTACGGGAAACAGCTTCGCTCTGGATAGACCCCCTCGGAATCCCATTGGTAGTATGACTGTGTGTTTATGGGAGTCCGAAATCAGGGTAGGTGTATTTGGTCTTAACCTGAGACTTGCACCGCTAATACTTACGACAATCAATATACTTTGGTTGAGGTCGTCCAGGGCTTTAACTGGTTCTGTGTACGCCAATACTGGGTATGTTGAGAATCGTAGAGTTTTGGGTGGTGTGATGTCAAGACGGAAGTATCACTCCAGTCATAGTGGAGATGATGTCACGTAGGATACGGTATTAGTGCACTTAAGTGCTGCGCGGCCATTGGGAAATTATGACAGGTCATGTATATCCGATTAAAGAGACTAGTTACCAGACATCCGACATGTGCTTCGTACGGGGCAGACACAACTCCAGCCCCAGGCCTAGCACGTGACCATCCGATACTAGATCGATATGCACTATACGATGTATACTACGCCTGATACAAGATCCTTCATTCCAGTAAGGATATTTCGATAATTGGGTAGGCATGGTGCTTTGCTAGAAGCCAACCTTGTCTTGTGAATCGGTAAAACGAGTACTTGGTACTTACGTGTTCGGATAGTCCGACGACCTTATTTACTGCCAACATATCCGGGGATCTCATGGGTCGCTTCCCAATGATTCACCGATTATGTATGACTCGCACTTTAATTAATCTGGGATTAATTCGATATGAGAGAGAAAATTAATTTAGAATTATTACGGAGATATTTTATCTGGGATAAAATATAGTCTAAAGAGAGAGAACGCGATTAATTTGGAATTAATCGGTAAAATAAATTTAATAGTTAAATTTGATTTTTCTATTTAATTTATTCGAATGGGCTAAAATTAATATATCGGATATATTAATATGAATTAGATTTCATTACGAAATTAAAGTCGGACTTTAATGCGAACGAACGAATTAATTTAGAATTAATTCGTAAACGACGTTCGTAATATATTTGCGAGGCATCGATATTTAATTAAATTAGATTTAATTATTTAACGACGGAAGTTCGTTTAATCGGATTAAACGAAACCGAGCCGCGGTAAATGTTCGTAGAGATATTTGAATTTTGAATTCAAATATGTGGGGCCCATGTGTGGTAGGTGTACCAACCACCCAACTACCTTGTTTTGCCTTTTGAAAAACCATTTCCCACACCTACCAAGTTTAGGGTAAATGTGAAAATGGTTTTACCTAAAGGTGAATAACAAAAGGGGGATCTCTACACTTTTGTAAAATATAATAATTCATTAGATGAATATTGAGAAAACCCTAGACAACTCTCTCTCTCTCCATCCATCTCTCCTTCTCTCTTTTCTCTCCAAAGCTCACGCCCAAGGGGCTGTGAACACTGTCAAAAACGTGACAGTCCAAGAGAGGAAGAAGCTTGATTTTATGGCAAAATCCAAGTGCTAGCACACCTATGGAGGCATACGAAGGTGTTAGGGAAACCCACCCACGAGCCGGGACTCGTTAGACGAAGCTTGGAGCTTCAAATCTCAGCTCAAAATATGAAAACAGTGAGCAGTGGACTGCACTGCATTGGCGCCACATTGAAGAAGGAAAATCATTTTGTTCTTCATCAATCGTCTCAACCGATCGATGTGAGTATTCCGCTACCTCATTTGATGTATTCACACTTGTTTATCATACTTTTTATGATCTTGGGACCTAAAAAGAAACCAACAAAGGTAAGATAGCTAAACCCAAGAGAGTTGTCGAAGATAAATGCCACCACTGCAACAAGATTGGTCACTGCAAAAGCAACTGTCTTGACTATTCGGCGCAAATCAGAAAGGAAATAGCATCTACTTTAGGTACTTTTATTTTTCCCATTATTGATATCTCATTAGCTTGTGAAGCTATGTCGTCCAGTTGGATTTTGGATTCTGCTTATCCAATTCACATTTTCAATTCGTTGTAGGTGCTGAAGAAAAGTAGACGGCTAAAATCTGGGGAGATGCAGTTGCGTTTCGGGAGTGGCAACTCTCTAGATGCAGTTGATGTGGGCTTATGCGAGATTCCCCTTCCCAGTGGGAACCTTTTGTTGCATGACTGCTTTTTTGTATCGGGATGTGTTGCGAACATTATATCACTTTTTTTTATTAGATACTGAAGGATATAATGTAAATATTAAGAATCGTTCTTTATATTTATATGATAGATATAATGTTAAGATCCTTGTTTGTCCAATGAGCATGGTCATTACATTTTGCTTTCCTCACAAGATATCTTTAATGTTGGAATTAATAAACGTAAAGTATTTGATATAAATAACATTGAACTGTGGCATATGAGGTTGGGTCATATAGGCGTGAAATGCCTAACCCAGTTGGTTAGGAATGGTTTGATGCATGATCTTACCATTGAACCTTATCCAACTTGTGAATCTTTCATTCAGAGTAAAATGGCCGTGGTATAACTTCGGAAATCAGTTCCTAGTGTTATTTAGAGATCATAAATTGAAAGTCGACTATATTATACCGAACGGATTTGACGTTTTTATCTATACCCCATGTATAATATGGATAACTTGTGACGGAGGGATTATACGTATGCAATGACCTCGGCTTACATAGTTTAGCGAGATTATCCGTGGTCGTCATAATCCATGAGTGGGTGGATTATGGACACAAAATTAGATTTCGTGACGGAGAAACCTAAACTTAGATAGTCCCATAATATGAAGTGTACTCGTTGAACACTTGGGCAACGCGATATGAATAATATGGATTAAGTGAGTTAATTCGAATCGTTTAATCGGTTAAATGATAACACATGCATTAGAGGATTTTAGCCAATCGTAATTATTATGTATTTATATTTGATACATAACACGATTAGATACACATTAATTAATTAATCGTCAAATGTGATTTTGACACATGCCATAAACATATGTATTTGTTATTTATTGTAAATATAAATACATATATAATAATAATAATTATATTAATTGATTATTTGGATATTTAATTGTTAAATATTTGAATAATTAATTAATTAAACTTTTTCATAAACGTTATGAAATTTGTTTAATTATTATTGGAACATATGACATGATTTAATTATACTTTATGTGTGCTAATTTGATTGGTTACCATAAAGTTAATTATTATTTAATTTGATTAAATTTTCAAATTCCCCAAAATACCCTTATAGTCGGTCACTTCCCTTTGATTTAAAAATTTATTTTTCTTCATTCTATCATCTACCACCATAGCCGAAACTCAAAAAGAAAATGGGTCTCAAAATTTGTTTGAAGAATCCATGAAGAAATGAAGGAAAATCAAGGAAAAAGACTTAGAAAATAAGAGATTAAAGGTAATCTACTTTAACCCTAAGCTTGGATATTTAGTTTCTTGTTTCTTGATGATTTAGAAAGGTTCCGGGGTTCCTTCAATTCTGAAAAATTGGGGCTTTTGGTTGTGGATGATGAATTAGAAGTGGTGATGCATGTGTGAAGTAGTTTTGGATTGAATTAGTGTAATTTTTGCCCAATTTGTTCATTTGATGATATTTTTCCATTCTAGAGTGTTATGACCACTCTTGTAATTCCTAGAATTATTCTTGGCTGATTCATGTGTGGTGAATTTAGTTGGTGTTTTGGATTAATTGAATTAATCTTGAAAAATTAGATTTAAAGCATGAAATTTCATAATTTTCGGTTCTGGATCAGATCTGAGTAAAATGGAAATTTTGTGATGAATATATTGTGTTATGAATGTATTGGATGTGTTTTGGGAGTTTTAACAATTGCCAGAAATTGGTTCCGAGTTGAAATAAGCGAAAACGGTGAAAAACGGCGTTACCGGGTGACTTTTGAGTCAACCCAGTGACAGGTGCCCAAACAGTGAATTTGTCACTATTCGGGCAGACTATGAACTGCCCTAACACTATTGGGGCTGACCTGGGCAGTCTCTATAAGTGTCGGTGGTCGGATCGGTCAAAAAAGCATTTTGCATCATTTTATGGAAAACGTTTTTTGTAAAAGTTTCGCGAAGTTTCCGTTATATTTATGTCGCTATTTGATATCGAATAAATAGGTTTAGGTGAAACATGAATAAATTATTCATATTAGATATAGAATAATTCATTCGGTAATTTAAAAAGGTTTTAAATTACGATTTCGCCTAAACCGCGCTTCCGCTGGGCCCATCACCCGAACCCCATTTAAAATGGTATCAGAGCAGGTCTGATGCTTCATCCATTACATTATTCATGCTTGATATTTGATATTTAATCCAATTTTAATATTCACACATTCATATAATTTATATATGTTTCTTGACTTTTCGGTTCAACGCTAACGCAAATGTAACATAAATTTAATGGTTAAATTGAGTTATCTTTTCTATAGGTAGAATTTGTTGGGAAGCGGCCGCGAGTGCGCAGTGGGAAATCAAAATTATTATGCCGCTTTCCCTTTGCCCAAGACCCATTTGTTTTGATTATTCTACAAGCCTAGGCATGTTACTATATATTCTAAGCATAAAACTCATAAAACATGCAAAGAACATAAACCTAAACATGCGAACTATCGTAAGAACTCTAATTAAAATAAAGAAAGAAAAAGACTTACTTGAACCGAAGACTCCTCCAGTCCTCTCTCTAATCTACAAGCTTTTCTCGAACTCAGCAAGCTCTTCCACGTTCCAAATAGCCACCCAAGTGTGTGGCCTCCAAAGATGCACACACCAAAGCCAAAACTCAATGGCAAGACTACGCCTTGAGTGCACATGTATTTTGCCCTTGGTGTAGCCTAGGCAAATACCTCAAAACTTTTAACTTGAGGTTCCTCTAGTCAATTAGACTTAAGGATCCTCAAAATCAGTGGCTTACTCTTAAACTTTAGAGTTGCTCACTTATATAAACCCAAGATATGAAAGGTTTTGGTGTAGCAAATTTGTAAAGAATTCTTTGGGTTTATATAGTGCTCCAAAGACAACAAAATTAATTAAGAATCCGATGTGGGATAAAAGCTAATTTAATCTTAGCCATTGGATCTTAATTTAAAGGTTTAATGAGATTATAAAACCCTAATAAGAGTTTGGGCCGAATTGGAATTCAAAACTAATAACAAAAAAAATCATGTTACTATTCACGTGAATAGTAATTTTAAAAATTTTTTTTTCCAATTCCCAAAGTGCCCCTATCGTCATTCACCAATCCTTAAGCCACTATGGAACCTCATAAATGATCTGTTCAATAATTAAACACATTGAACCATTTATGAACAATTCCAACATCAATCATATATGCTGTTATATTTGTACTGTGCACTGTTAACCATTGATTTCGACTTTGTTGTGTGTGACATTTTGGGTTCCCCTCAAGTTGGACATGAAATGAATCGTGATAATTTAATCGAACATAAATTATCCTCCGATCAGATGGTCGTTCGATTTCAATGACCAAGGTTGACATCTAGCAACATGCCAAGGCCCCCAAATGAGAAGGAAAGATATATATACATATTCTGTATGCAATTTACATATGATACGATCATTTGCCTCACTATATCCCCACCTATTGACCTAGGGTAGGGAAAGTGTCTACCCATATGGTCAAAGGTATGATGTTGATAGTGTCATGAATCGTACTAACCCAAGAATCTCACATGATTCTTCCCTGTGGACACAGTCTCAAGCACTGATCACATATATCAACCCGCGAACTGGAATACTACTTTTATAAGAAAATATTATCCGAGAGAGTGGCGATTCTCTGTTGTATCTTTACAAACTTCATGTGTTTCAACAAATGACCCAATCATACCCTTATGACCGGATCTTTTGAACCGGGGAAGGAAAATGTCAAAGTTATTTGATCCACAAATAAGATTGTAAAGACCTTAAGTTAAAGGACTAGTCAAATAATCGATACATGAAAGTTTTCACAGACACATAGGATAAACACTCCATATGAAAACTTTAAGCGGTCAGTTCGATAGACACGAGCAAAAAATGCATCCATGTGATACACCAAGCGGACGGATCTCCGCTAGTAGCCTATGAGATCGGCTACCCCACTTAAGGGCGGATCATATCATCATGCTAGTCTCTTCGCTTTGTGAACGCCCAGATTATTCACAAAACTATGACTAGGAACATTTAAGAGTAATGATTCTCCTAAGGCGTGGAAGCCATCGTCTTATTACTCCAAGGGCTTTATTACAGTGTTGATGATTCATATAAGTTATGTAAGACACGTATAATAAAGATTGACATTTTATTAATTAATGAAAATATTACAAATACATGTACATATAGCCCATCCACAAGTTGGGTATAGGGCATATCCTTAACATAATTGAATTGTTTAGAAAATGATTTAGATTAAAATTCTGCATTTGATGTAGAGTATAGCTTCTTGAGGAAAATCCCCACTTAAAATAAGGTTATAAAGTGACTTGTATTGGATACATGTTTCTTGGTCCGTCTTGTCTGTACGGTTTATGGGTATTTTTCTATAACTATATCCGAGATCGTGCCAAAGCTGTGAGGGTGTAGGTTATGCGATTTTTTATCCATACCGGTTGTATATTGATACTAGACAAACTCAAGTGAAAGTGGAAATGCTGAACGTGCCAAAGCTGTCAGGTCTACATCAATAGCTTGAGTTTGTCATTGACAAGTGAAGCCTTGATATGTCTCTTTATGAACGTGTCAAAGCTGTCATAACCAGAAATGGTCAGGACCAAAACCAGGAATCACTGGTGAGTGATTGACAATGAGTTGTCTACCTAATGAATATACGTAGGTGAGATCGTGCCAAAGCTATGAGTCGAAATATATTCATGGGATCCTACTCTCAGTATGGAATTCGATATAATTATCGAATTCCCGTTCTCTGTTGGGGATTACGGTATTACGAAAAGTAGTGGGAAACACTACTGGGTTAAAAATCCATAACTAAGGCAGTGCGTAATTTTATGGAAGATTCTGCTTCGTTTTCCTTTTATTCTATATTGTTTATAGAATTATACTTCTAATCCACTGCATGCTTATTACTTAAATAGGTTTTCTGACTTTACTTATGGTTGCATAATTCTAGAATAGGTTCTAGAAAGACAGTAGACTTAGATATTGTTAGATTAGTTCAAACCATCGGGAACTGTTGTTCCGATTTTCTTAAAAATCAAGATGGTTAGTGACTTAGTTACGAAGTCACGATTAGTAATCTAAATAGATATATGCTTTATGATATAATATTCTAGTAAGAATAGTTTCTTATGCAGTACAAATTGACATGAATTAGTTTATGTCTCGAGATTCTTGACTGGCATTAAGAAAACCCCATTAGTATTTGTTTATCTTATAATGACGTTTCTTAGCTTTAGTGACTTATAACAAGTCACGTGTCTAACACAGTTTGCCGATCAATCATTTGCAATTGTTGTAAATAATTGAACGTAAATTATAAATCTTAAGAAATCAGATGTGTATAGTTGTGTATGAAGAATATCGATTCACACAATACGATAACTATAGGTATTGGATATCAGATCTCTCGTCTAGTTATTTAAAATAATTGTTAATAACTGTCTTCATATTTTATATCAGAACTTGTGACTATTGGATAGTTACTTGTTCTATATAAACAGTTGTTACATATTTTAATAAGACTAGTAATGTCATTAATGAAAAGATAAACATTAAGAAATTGTTCGGTTAACTAAATAACTTAGAACAATGTTTTATGACATTTTATCACATAAGCATAAGATGCTTGTTCCGTATGGTAAATGATGGTCTGATACGAGATCACACCATATATCCTTATCCATTAATGAATATTGTATTCAGGATGTGATTAAATCTCATTTAACCAATGATCATCATTGGATCAAAAAATTTATTAAACTAATAATTAGATGTATTAGTTTAATGGATTATAAATTGCCTTAGATAATTTTCTTTACTCCGTAACTTAGTTGATGAATTGTCATGACTTGGTTACATGTTTGTAAAAGAATATATATTGGGCGTCTTGAATGGTTCGAGAACTTTCAATATGTTTTCTGAAGAAACGCGGATAGAATATTTTGAATGGTTCAAAGATATTCTATTTGAAGTGTTGAAAACTATATGTTATATAATTCACAGTAAGTCTTTGAATTGTTCAAAGATGTTTGATATGATCAAACATGTGAATTTAAGGCAATTAGTTCTATAGTTATTTACTGAATGTGATTCTTACTCAATATTAAATTTCCACGATTCCATTTTAATGGAATTGGTCAGTGGGAGTAATTGAATCTTATATGATTTGATTCGATGATATTGAGTGTTACCGAATTAGTTTTTCAATACTCTTGGGGTTATGCTCTAGTAACTCTGATTCATCTCTTTAATTAAGGTTCCATTCATTCCTACAGTTACATATATGATATGTATAGTAGAAAATTCGAATCTTGAAAAGTTTGAGATTTGAAACTTTCTTTTGTATAATTGTTATATAATTGAAAGTACTTGCGCCTGGGAGGTACAAGTAAAAGTTTTATCATTTATTCTATTTAATAGAATATTGTATTCTATTTGATAGAATATTGTATTGTATTTGATAGAATATTGTATTCTATTTGATAGAATATCTTTTCTATGATCCCGAGAAATAAAATTGTTTTATTACTTGGTGCGTAACATCGGATGTTGACAATTGTAGAAAAGACTTGACTTAGTGAAGTCAAATGTGAGAATGATAAACTGTAGTGGAACTATATAATTAATAAGATGAAATGACCCTTAGATATCTTCTGTATAAGTCAAATAGGATATCAGAATCATTTACAAAGTATTTGATACTTATTGGTTCTGTTGTTTTCTTATCGAAGAAAATTATCCTATAACTTATAGTGGAGGCGATATTTGATATCGATCTCGGAAATTACCATTGAACCATAGATCTAAGATTATTCGTAGCTTACTACAATCAATTTTTGAACTTGATTAAGCTTTTGATATGAATCGTTCATAAAATGTGCAAATTGTTTGCACAACAAAAGCAATGTGAGCTTATTAAAGGTTCGAACTTTATAGTATGACAGTGAGAAAGGGTATACTCAGTAAACTATTGTAGATTCTGAGAATACCTGTCTCTAGTCGCACTAATTGAACATTTAAAGATCTGTTGCTTAATGTTGATATTAAACTATGTATTTTGGCTACAGAATGCAAAGTGGCGTTCTTGAGTGATTTCTTCGAATGAGAAATCCGTTGCGGTTTTTTTGTTTGAAGAGTTCATTCTAGAATGGCCCTAGAGTTTGTATTCTGCTAGGATCACAGTTTGATATATTGGCTTATAGAGCCTATTGTAGACTCAGATAAGTTTTCCGAAAATCTGTGTTCTCTAATTTTGATACAGTCAGATTGTCTGATTTTATCAAAACATAGAGAATGCATATATGATAGTAGGGTCAGTGGGAGCGTACAAATTTCTTTCTAGTGTTATATATCCTAACGACATTATCATTATTAAAGTAATAATGAGATGTTTGTATAGTAAAATGTTTACTTAAGTTTTCTTTTCTCCGTGTAAGCAGTGAGAGTAGTCTCTGTTATATTTGATATAAAGTTTTATATATGATATAAAACTAAGAGACTTGTGAGAAGCTCACATTAGTCGTGTATTAGATATGATCTAATAAAAGACACAGTAAGACTATTTGTATGACAGTTAGTATAACTATTTGACAGTTAACGTGTGTTTTACATATATAGTATTCATCTTTCGTAAATGATGATTTCTTTGTCGAAAGAGAGATTGATTGGAATGTCTAGTCAATATTATGAATCATAGGATGATGGGGTAATGAATACTATAATATGTGCGATTAAAGATATCAATTTAATCGTAATTGTTACGAGTTATTTTGATATGTTGTAGACCATATGATGGATCTAGAAACATGTTCTTTGTGATCTTTGAGATATTAAGAACGAGTTTCTTATTCATGGTGAATTTAGTCTACAACCATAAGGTCAGATTAGTTTTGATCCTAATTATGACATTAGATAGTCTAT
>SKCR01002752.1:0-27126 GCA_019454045.1 Zanthoxylum bungeanum | reverse complement strand
CATATATTTTGCATACCCTTTTTACCCTGATGGCGTCATGTATCGTGAAGTCACTTTCACTAAAGGCGGCAGATCGTTATGTGATGATCATCATTTGTTGGCACGTACTTTAGGGTATAAAAAAGGTGCGTTCACTTGGTCGCTCAAATCCTTGAGTGGGGAGACCTAGTTGTGGGCAACCTTTCGCCGACGGGAGCCTTTAACCGTACCCTTGTAAGCCTACATATGAACCATAGTTATATATCCTATAGAAGCTACCCCTTTATGCTTGTGTTTGGGACCACTATCATTTGGATCCATTTGGACTTCTCATCATAAGATACGAACTTGTTGGGCCATTTAAGCTGGGATAAGTTTATATCTTATGATGATTGGGCCAAAAGTTTTCAAAATGATGATGGGCCACCTTGTGTTTGGGCCCCCTATCATTTGAAGTTGTTTAGCCACCTTATCGCAAAAGTGTAAACATGTTGGGCCTTTTTCAATTGGGACAAGTTTGCACCTCGCGATAATATGATTAAACGCTTTAAAATGATAATGGGCCAACTTGTATGAAAACCTTGATGGGCTTAGAAGGTTCAAAAATGATCCGAATACGCTAAATACATGAGTCCGATATCCGCACTGGCTTTCATCCCGGAAGGATACTCCTTGTTACGGCATATTTGTATACTTTTGGATGTCTCCAAGTCCATCCGCACAACCGTGATTACCGATGGCCCAATTCGTTGTTTCTAGACAATGACACGATCCCCATAATAGGCTTAGTCAATATTGTAAATGGGCGATCTTTGTATTTTACCGATGGAAATGGACTAAGGTAGCCACGGTTCACCCTTGTAGCGTATGAGATAACGATTTTGTGTACCCCACATTGGTACATAAAATAAGCCATACATAGGACAAAAATGGACTTACCACGAGTGTGGGAGGAATAAGGTCGGAAGGATATATGATGTTTTGATAACCACATGCACTGCATGCATCTCATGCATCGCATGCATACATGCATCATGTTAACCCCTTTGTCTAAAAGCCATCATAGATATCTGTTGGGTTAGAGAAGAAGGAAGACTTGTCAAAAAGAGTTTAGCAAACATGGATATCGAGGAAGCCGAGAAACATAAAATTTTACGGCAACAATAGAAAGACCATTGGGGGACCTTCAACAAAAAAAAAAAAAAAAAAAAAAAAAAACAAAGAAAAAAGGAAAAAAAGAAAAAGAAAAAGGAAAATTGTTTTTAGTCCTTAATAGTTAGGCATAAGTCCAATGATGAAATCGTTTGTTTTAGGGTGAAATCTTAGAAACGATAAGTTCTTGATGTGCTTTTATCTGATACTTTGAGTAGTTGATCTATGTTAGGCTCGTAAGCACTTAATTATAGGTGTATAGTAGTGAAAACCTGTGTAGTTGGCAAAATGACTAGTTGAAGAAATTGCAGGTCGGTGAATGATCGTTCGCTTAGATGTCTATCCTGATTTGCTTGTGTTATGATGTATGGTATGGTTGAAAATAAAAGAAAATTCTATAAAGAAAAGAAATTAAACCACTTATAACCGATAAGCTTGAAGTTACCCATGGGTGAGTATTATAACCACCATGAGGAGAAATGCTACCTTAAAGGGTAAATGTGTTGAAAAAAGAAAAAAAAGGAAAAAAAATAGAGAGAAAGAAAAGAAAAGGAGACAAAAGAAATGAAAAGAAAATCATATCATATTGAACACAGAGCAGTAATTGTAGAGCATAACTGAGAAATCTAGGTTGGTTTGATCGATCCCAATTCTTAAAACAAAATCAGTGAGCTGGCTTACATGGGAATCAAGCTGTAAAAGAACCTTTACACACACACACACTTTGAGTCTGGCTTAGATCATTTGTTCAAAAACTCGGATTCGAGTTGCATTGAGTGCTTTGAAGGTTCTCTGGTTTCATTACTAGGCATCCTTTGAGGGTAATAATATGTGTGACTATTGGGATTAAACTTAATCAAAAGATTATACGAACCTGCAAAACAAGGAAAACTTCGAAGGCCTCCCGAGGGTATAGACATTGGAAACACAACATCGCCGGAAGGGTAGTAGGAGAAAAATCCAAGCCAAGAATAACACCAAAATCCTCCAAGAGAAGGCATATTTCGAAAATCTGGGAATCGGAAGACATGACTTTCAGTATCCCAAAAGGATGAGGCTGTTTTCAAGAAGACGTAATCCACGTTGACCTAGTGCAAGCAGCGGAAAGCAGAAAGCTAAACCAGGTCTGGTGGCGACCAGTCTACCACCCCGCGAATAAGGGACACAATATGATCTTAAGCCATGAGATTAAAGAGAATTGAGCGATCACTAGAGGAGAATTGACAGAATGAAACTATAAGCAGGTCTAGGGGGCGACGAAAGATTCTTGTAGGCGAAGGGCACCAAAGAGCACAAAGAAGGCCTAACCCATTGGAATAGGAAATACATCCATGCATACACGTCACATACACACAATTTTATTTTGTGTTCGCAGGTTTTGAAGAAAATGGGAAAAAAGAGGCAAAGACGAGCAAGCCGAGAATGACAACAAACTCAACTCATGAACGGTTAAAAAATAAACCATCTTAACTCAGGAACGGTTCAAAAATGAACCATCTGAACTCAGGAATGGTTCAAAAATGAACCATCTGAACTCATGAATGGTTCAAAAATGAACTATCTCAACTCCGGAACGGTTCAAAAATGAACCATCTGAACTCAGGAACGGTTCAAAAATGATTTATCTTAACTCAGGAACGGTTCAAAAATGAACCATCTCAACTCAGGAACGGTTCAAAAGTGAACCATTTCAACTCAGGGTCGGTTCGTGAATGAACCATCTTAACTCATGAACGGTTCGGGAATGAACCATCTCTCAAGTAACAATTTGGGAACAAAACCCACTCGGTGGTTCAGGAACAAGACCTAGGGATTAAAACGTCTCGCCATTAACTCAACTCAATTCGGGAACGAAACCCACTCTGTGGTTCGGGAACAAGACTCAGGGGTCAAAACGCCTCGCCATCAACTCAACTCAATTCGGGAACAAAACCCACTCGGTGGTTCGGGAACAAGACCTAGGGGTCAAAGTGCCTCACCATCAACTCAACTCAATTCGGGAACAAAAAGCCACTAGGTGGTTTGGGAATAAGACCCAGGGGTCAAAGCGCCTCGCCATCAACTCAATTCAATTCGGGAACAAAACCCACTCGGTGGTTCAGGAACAAGACCCATGAGTCAAAGCACCTCGCCATCATCTCTCATCAGTAACGGTTCAGGAATGAACCATCTCTCAAGTAACGGTTCGGGAATGAACCATCCATCAAGTAACGGTTCGGGAATGGACCACTTTTCATCAAGTAACGGTTCGGGAATGAACCACCTCTCAAGTAACGGTTCGGGAATGGACCACCTTTCAAGTAACGGTTCGGGAATAAACCATCTCTCACCAAGTAACGGTTCGGGAGTGAACCACCTCTCAAGTAACGGTTCAGGAATGGACCTCCTCTCAAGTAACGGTTCGGGAATGAACCACCTCTCAAGTAACGGCTTGGGAATGGACCACATCTCAAGTAATGGTTCGGGAATGAACCACCCATCTCTCAAGTAACGGTTCGGGAATGAACCAGGGGTCGAAACACATCACCACCAGGTCAACTCAGTTCGAAGCATCTCAAAACAACAAGTAACATTTCGGGAATGGACCACCTCTTATGTTTATTTACTGTCATTATTTATCTTTACTTATTGTTCCGCATTTACTTTTGTTATTTATTGTTGTTATTTATCTTTTCTATTTATTTACTCGCATTTATCATTATTTTATCGTCTCGCTTTTACTTTTGTTCATGTTCGGCTATATTATTTCGTATTCACTTTCATGACTACTTACATTGGATTAAAGGTCACCCCTCGTGGTATATCAGATGGAAACCCAGACATAAATTCCATAGCCGAATCCGAATGGATGGTAGTACGGTCTGTACTTGAGATACAACTCCAAGTACCACTTGGGAATGCCTGAGGGTACCCTTTTACCATATTTATTTTATAGTCCTGGACGCTGCATGCTTGGTCAGACGTGAAATACGTCCAACCAGGCATGCGAAATCCCATACTAAAAATGGCCAAGTATTTTGGTCGCATTTCCTTTCCTTTTCATTATGTTATTTATGTGTTATAGTAATTTTGTTGTTCCGGACACGACATGCTTGGTTAGGCATGAAACACGTCGACCCGGGCATGTGAGGTCCCACACTAAAATCGGCCAAGTCTCTTGGACGCATCTCTTTACTTTATTTCGTCATTTATTTTTCTCATGTTCGGCTATATTATTTCGTATCCACTTTCATGACTACTTACATTGGATTAAAGGTCACCCCTTGTGGTATATCGGATGGAAACCCAAACATAAATTCTGTAGCTGACTCCGAATGGATGGTAGTGCGGTCTGTACTTGGGATACAACTCCACGTACCACTTGGGAATGCCTGAGGGCACCCTTTACCATATTTATTTTATAGTCCTGGACGCTGCATGCTTGGTTGGACGTGAAATACGTCGAACCGGGCATGCGAGATCCCATACTAAAAATGGCCAAGTATTTTGGTTGCATTTCTTTTCCTTTTCATTATGTTATTTATGTGTTATAATTATTTTGTTGTTCCGAACATGGTATGCTTGGCTAGGCGTGAAACACGTCCAGCCGGGCATGTGAGGTCCCACACTAAAATCGGCCAAGTCTCTTGGTCGCATCTCTTTACTTTATTTCGTCATTTATTTTTCTTTTAATGTTCCGTTATTTATTTTTGTATGTTATTTATTTATTTATCGTTATTCGTTATCGCGTATTTACTTCATGTTATTTATTTTTTATTTAGTTATACGTCTTTTATTGCCATTTTGACTTGTCGCTTTGTATTCATTCCATTATTTATCTTTATTTATTCTTCCGCATTCAGTTTCGCCATTTGTTTTTTTATGTATTCATCTCGCTTTATTATTCCGCTCTTATTCATGCTCATATCTTGCCGCATCACTTCACGTTTACTTTCATGTTTGCATTGTGTCAATGATTGAGTGTTGCCTCTTGCGGTATATCAGATGGAAACCCAGACATAAATTTCGTAGCCGAATCTGAATGGACGGTAGTGCGGTCTGTACTTGAGATGCAACTCCACGTACCGCTCGGGAAATATTCACACATGTGTTTATGTTATTATAGATGCTATTTTTGTAATCATGTTCGAACGCGTTTCCGAACGCATGCATTCCACCTCATTCCGTTCGAACGTGTTTCCATATTAACTTTTTGAGAGTAAATATTCTTGTTGATTTCTTCCTTTGCTTTTGTTTCAATGGCTAGTTACCTTGTTCCTGACTTTGATCATTTACTTGGAAGTAGATCTTAACTATATCTGATATTGTTTTGTAACAGAAAATGGTTTTTAAATTGAAAGTACTTGATGAAAAAGTCAAGAAAGCAGCTTTCAAGGTGGTCTCTGGATTTAAAGGTGCACCTTATTTTCTTGCTTCCACTTTGTTTTGAATAAAAAGGTCTTGTATATGCAGTGAGAAACTAAAATTTGTTTACATTTTCTAAGATTGCATATAAAAGACAAAAATTTAAGGAAATAATCTCTCTCAATCATTTGGCAATCAATAAATTGTTTAACTAATACCAAGATCTAATAAATACAATTCTATTGTGAGATTCTCCATAATGAGATTACTTTTAAATCTGTCCAATTTGACCGACTGTGGGACTATTAATTTTATGGGATAAATTAATATAAAAACATTTCAATCTCTATATTTCATGCCTTTTTAATAAGTTTGAAAGAAAACGTAAAACTTGTCAATAGTTTCGGAAGTGAACCGATTAAGCGCTGCGACCTGACCAATCAATTATGTGGTTTCCATCTCCTACCATCATTTTATTGTGTTTATTATTTTTTGTACTGTTTCCTCCAAACGGCGCCAACTGTTGACATTTTTTTCGTTCGAAGAGAAAAATTTGGAATTACCCATTGAACAAACCTCCTATAACGAGTGAATTTGTTTGGTTGGGGGAACCGCACAAACTGCAAGAGAGAAACAAACACAAATACAAGGTTTAACGTGGATCAACGGAGAGTGGCTGATGAGCGGAAAATATATCAATATTTACCGCCCATTTTACTTAATATTTTGTATAATTTCTCGAGTTTTATGAACGTTTTGATGTGTTTTAGTTTATTTTACAGATAAAATAAAATTGTCACTTAATGGAATCAATCAGGACGAAATGTGGAACAAATAAGTGCAAAAATTGGACCTGACATTTTAATTTTGGAGATTTGAAACTTGAAATGGCATTCTAATGAAGTACAATTTCAGAAATTCCAACTTTGCGCAATTGTCGTATTTTGATCATAACGTTTTACTCCGATATCGGATTGAGGTGATTCAAGTTCTAGATTAAAGAAGACTCAAAGATCTATAACTTGGAAGTTCAAAATAATTTCGAATTCTGAAGTTTCCATGACCGAAATTGATAAAATATTCGGAAGTGTGTTATGTGTAATTATTTAACTCATTTTCAAAATAAAATAATAATAATAAAATAAAAAAATAAAAATTGTCAAACTTCCACCAAACACGCTTGCATGTTTGGTGGAGGATTTTGTGCCATGTTTGGTGTCATGTTCGATGTCATGTTTGGTGGAGCAATTGGTGGAGAAATTGGTGGAAGCCTTTAGATTTGCCTATAAATATCAAGCTAAACTTTGTAAATTTTTCATGCTTTATTTGGAGGAATTTCTACATGAAAACCTAAAGGAAATGGTCTTGTATATCTATTTAAGTTTTCTTGTATTTTCTTTTTATTTAATTAATAAAATTTTGTGTGTTTTTATTACAGCGTGAGCAGATAATCTCATTCTGCTGGGGTGAAAATGTGAGACTTTTAATATAATAAATTCGATTAATCTCTCTTATTTTAATTAAAATTTGGATTAATTAGTTATTGCCTATATGGTCGGTTTAGGTGACAACCTTATTTACCGTCTATATGGTCGGTTTTATATTTCAAACGTAGTTTCCGCCTATATGGTCGGTTTAGGTAATAACCTTGTTACCCACTATATGGTCAGTTGGATTTAATTGAGACAAATGGAATTACCGCCTTTATGGTCTGGTTAAATATAATTAATTAATCGGTAAAATTTGACAATAAGAGAGATTTCTAAATTTGAAATATTAAAAGTGGATCCTCTAACCCCCATCATTTTCTTTCATTATTGTAATTTTACTTTTATTTATCTCCAAGTTATTTTTTATGATGTTTTGTTTATTTAAGTGTTTAGTAATCCTAAGTATGTTTTGTAACTAAACATATTATCTATGGGTGTGATGAATTCTAATATCACCGGTTTATAAGGGGTTTATTTCATGTCTTGGGTAATATAAAGGTTTATTTATTAAGTCTTAAGATTAATGCTTCTCGTTAACTGGCCATTAATAGATTTCCTTCCAGGATAGACATATACCTGTCGGGCGGGGGTAGCCACAATTGGAACTTAATCTTAATGAATTCAGGTAACTTTGTTAACATAGACATATGATTAATTGGGTTGCACCGGTGATGAGTGGTAATTATATCACTATTTCCCACTCATTTAACCTATATTCTATATAGTTTCTCGAGTTTTATGAACGTTTTGATGTGTTTTTGTTTATTTTACAGATAAAAATAATATTGAGATTTAATGGAATCAACTCGGGACTAAAACGATGAAATCCGGAGAAAAAAAGGTCAAAAACGAAAATTTACTGTAAGCGTTACGAAGTGCAGTCCTAAATTCTAATTTTGCGCAAGTTTGGTATTTGGGTCATAACTTTTTCATCACATATCCGATTGAGCTGATTCAAGTTGCAGATTAAAGAAGACTCAAAGATCTACAACCTTGAAATTTTAAATATTTTCGAATTCCAAAGTTTTCAAGACCGAAATTAACGAATAATCCAATGTATTTTGTGTAATTACTAAAGTCATTATCAAAAAATAAAAAATGGAAAATGACAATTTACAATTGTCAAACTTCCACCTTGTTTGTGGAGTGTTTGATGGAGCAATTGGTGGAGAAATTGGTGGAAGCCTTTAGATTTTCCTATAAATACCAAGCCATTTCATTTGTAATTCTCATTATTTCCTTAGGTTTTTGGAAGGAATTTAAGGATTGCATCTTGTTTGTTTATTTTTAGTAATTTAATTTATGTATTTTTATTTTCAGCAATAGTAGTAGCTTCTTTTCATCTATTTTCTTTTATATTTAGTAGTTAGATTTCCGCTGGGGGAATGGTGAAACTTTTATTATTTTAATTTAGATCAATCTCCATTAATTATAATATGGAAATTAAAATTTAGTATGGATTAATTGTTATACCGCCTTAATGGCTGGTTTTATTTATTTGACATAATGTGACACCGCCTATATGGCCGGTTTTTATGTGACATATGATTACCGTCTATATGGCTGGTTGGACTTAATTGAAAATCTGACTTAATCAGGATACCGCCTATATGGTCGGTTGGTAATATCACGGATAATTTTCATATTATAATGAGGGAGATTTCTAAATTAGAATTAGTAAAAGTGGATCCCCTAACCCCAAGCATTTTCTTTTTATTCTAGGGAAGTGATGAAACACAATATTTAGGAGTTTAATAATTGATTTTCTAATATATTGGGCAATACTTTAGGCTTGTTTATTGAGTCTTAGTCTTAATGCTTTTTGTTGCTTGATCACCAATAAGATTGATTTGGTAAACTTAAAATGAATTTAGAAAATGGATTCTAGGTTTAGCCTTAGACTCAGTAGCTCACGATCTTCCTTGAGGATATATAACCCTTTAATAGATTTCCTTACAGGATATGAATATACTTGTCGGGCGGAGGTAGCCATAATTGGAACTTGAACTTAATGAATTCAGGTAACTTGGTTAACATATGAATATGATTAATTGGGTTATACTGAGTGTTTGCATCTAACCATCGGAAGAGACTTTTGCATATCTTCGTGTTCCAGGTTAGCAATCTAATTTATTACACATTTATAAGAGAATCAATTCATAATTAAAATAATATTGTGTGGAGTCACAACCCTAGTGTTTATTTTCTTTATTATTAATTTCATTTATTTTATTTTTTATTTTATTTATTTATTTACTTAGCAAATCCACATTCAACCAACAATCTGTAATCATTTTCTTCTCCCTATAATTAGATACCTGTAAATAAATAGAATCAATAATTAACAACAACAATAGGAATTAAGTCATCGTCGGATCGATATTTTTATACTACTTGAACGATACGTGCGCTTACGTTATACGTGTATGATCACGCCGGTCAAGTTTTTGGCGCCGTTGCCGGGGACTTATATTTCTTGAGTTATTAATTTTGAAGTTATCTAATTTACTTGTATCTAATTTTCTTTTTATCTGTAATTTTTATTTCCTTATTTTATTTTTCAGGTGGTTGACATGGATTTTTATTGGGAGATAGAAAGATTACGAGCTTTACTAGAAGAAGATACACCCCAAATCAGGGAGCAACAGTCTGATTTTCTGAGGCCTGTTGTCCAGCCCAACAACTATCACTGGATGCCAGAACCAAGCAATACTACATTTGCTCAACATAATGCAATGGGGAGATGTAAGGTATGTGATGGTAACCACCCGAGCGATCAATGCATATACATTTCAGGGTGACAGAATTATCAGAATCATTCAAGGTACGAAGAACCATCATATTTCACTGAACCATCTTCTCCATCTTATCCACCATCTACCTATGATCTTCATCAAGCACCAGAACCATCAGAGGAAGATCAGTCGATTCACATGCTCAGAGATTGGTTCAAGGAACGTGAAGCTCAAATTGATGCACAATTTCAGAGTCAAGCGAAATCCATACAAAGAATGACAGATCAAATCAGACAATTAACAGAAAACCAGAGCTACATACCTCAAGAAGCATTTTCAGACGAAAGTGACAAAGCCTTCGAGTACCAAGAATTTCACAATGACACTTTAGCAGAGGAAGAGGCCGAGCAGTATCAAGAACCTGAGGTATCAGTTCAGGAATTCAAACCAGCGAAGTCTTTGTTTGATTTTTATTATTCGGACTCTGACGAGGATGAAGAAGCAGAGCTGTTTGTGCCAACAAGAATTGAGGATGAAACTCTGTATCCTCAAAATGAAGATCTTGGAGCTTCCATTGCACAAATATTTGAAGAAGATCTACCTGAGCCAGTCACATCAGAGGATGAAGACCTAAAATTTGACATTTATTTACATCCTCAGGTTAACATTTATGGAGCAGTCATTTCACAGATGACAGATGAAGAATTGAATGCGGAAATTTTAAAATACGTCTGTGAAGAAAATGTGGAGAAAGAAGTAGAGCAAATGGAGGAGCAAATGTCTGAATATATTGAAGATCCAGTGAATTCAGGAGACACATCACTGTTTTGGGGAGTACAAATCAAATACATCGCCCAAAAACTTGACATAATAGAACTCTTATTCAAAGTCAAGCACCATACGAGACAAACTGAGTACTTTCAAATCTTATTTGAAAAATAAAAACAACTAATAAATGAAAATGATAAAACAAATCCTAAGTAAATAAACGAATTAGGGATCTTAAACAAATTGAATGTAATTGAATAAATAAATGAATTGTAACTCAAATTATCACACCTAATTATGAGTGAATTTGTAATTAAGCTTCATGGGAGACCTAATTCAACTTATCAGGTGTTATTGTTATTAGAACAAATCTGGTGGTAGTCCTTTGAATTTTTCTCTCAATCATCCAGCACTCTTACAAGTCTTAATAAATCAAGGGCAGTACCACCCTTCTTTAAATTTGTCATTTGCAAATATTTTGTTAAAAGAATTATTTTGTTATTTTATTAATTGAATATATTTATCTTATAAATTATTTTTTTTTGTTAAATTTATATTTTTTTACTCTTTATATATTTATTATTTTTAATTTGTTTAATAAATATTACAAATTTTATATTTATTATTTATTTTGTTTAATAAATATTATAAATTGTATATATTAATTTAACAAATATAATTTAACAAAAATAAAATAAAATAAAAAAGTTAACTAATAAATGAAATAAGTATATATGTTATTTGTAAATATATATATATATATATACTAGTTTTTGGCCATGCCTACGGCACGATGTTACAGTATTTGCTCGTGCCTACGGCACGGTGTTACAAATTAAATGATTTTATTTTTTAATTAAATGATGCCCGTGCCTAGAAACACGGTGTTACAGAATTAAATGATTTTATTTTTTAATTAAATGATTTTATTTTAACTTTCTATTTTTTAATTTGAAAATTTAAATTTTTTTACTATTTTCATCAATCAATTCACTCTCTTTCCTCCAATTACCAATGAAATGATCTGGGCCGTCAATTAAGCCACATAAAAAGACCCGTTGGATACACACTCTTTCTTCCAACACCATTATAGATATATTGATTTGGGCGGGTAAGGGGTAATTATTTTATTTTTAGGGTTAGAGAGATTCATCTATGGCTTCATCATCTTCCCCCTTCCCCTCGGTTACCCCTGAACCAGCAGAATATGATGAAGATACCCGTGATAACTTTAAGGATATTCCGGAGAAGGCTCGGTTGTGGGGGGCTGCGTTGACAGATGCAGGCAATCTTTCTGGACGGGATTCGGCGATGATAAGGTAATATGATCAACTCTTTCATGTATCATGAATTATAAGAATAAAGAATTCCGGAAAATTATTTTCATGAAAATTGTTTTACTTAGAGAAATCAGTTTTTCGGATCCTAAACTGTTTTGGTTAATTCCATTTTGATTCATTGTTGTTATTCTTATTCCTGCTAGGCCTGATTCGATGGTTGTAGAGGAATTAGTTAACTATGTTTTGAAGAGTTTGGAAGACATATTGTTCTTATTTTGAAGTTGATTTTGATGGATTGGAATAGAACCAGATCGTAGTGAGTTGTGGTTTTATGAGGAGTTTATCAAGTACAAGAGACAAACAAGGTAAATTTCTATTTCCTTTTATTGTTTTTCTTACAGAGATGTTTAATTTTTTTTAAAAATAATAATCTATACATGCAAATTTTGTCATCACTTAAGGATATGTTTATATATTTTATCAATGCTTTTTTTTTTTGCATTTAAGCTTGGTCATTTGCTTTTGTTATTGGGGGAATTCATTGAAATGGTAGTGTATTCTTAAATATCTCTAAAGTAACAGACATGGATGATGGTTTGTGAATACATCTAATCCTAGTATGCTAAAATTAAAAATTATACATGCCTAAGCTTTATAGTGTTACCAAGCTTTATAATTTCTAATGAATGACCGATATGATCTCCAAATTGCATCATCCTCTACGGATAATTTCTAATGAATTGTCAATGATATTCTGCAGAAATTGGAACTTGTACCATTCTCAAAGGGGGATAAACTGGTGTCATTCTTCAAGCTGGAGTGTGATAGATTGGACTCCCACGCCATTGCTTTGAAGAGCAAGACAGACCTGAAACAGTTGCGTCTCCAATTACCAGACGTCCATTATGTTCTTCAGCACACTGAGTGTATGGATCTGAGAGGCATCATTAATGACGTCGATCAGTTAATTGATGACTGTGAGCAATCTGAAATGTCAAAGTCTAAGTTTGAGCAAGAGGTGAGAAGAATTCATGGACGGTTGCTTCAGATGTTGAATTCATTTCACAAACTTGATGCTGGTCATGATGCGGTCAACAGTGCCATTTCTCACGGGAGTTCAAGAAAATATGATGAATATCCTCTTTCTGAAACAGATATTGACAGGTTTATTAATCAAGTAATATATGAGTTGCTACGTGATGTTAATGTGGTACGGATTGTACCCCTAGTGGGTACCGGAGGAATTGGGAATACTGTTCTCGCTCTACGAGTTTACACTGACGAGAAGATGAAATCCCATTTTCCATTCAGGTGTTGGTTTTCTGTTGGTAGGAATCTTGATCTTTCAACAATTGTAAAGGCAATAGCGCTTCAATATAGAGAAATGGTGGATTGCAGAGATGTACTAAGTAAGAGATTGTTGATTGTGCTAGATGATGTGTGTGAAATAGATGATGAAAACTTGGAGAGCTTCAGATTATTAATTTCAAACATGCGTGCTTCGGGATCTTGTGTTTTGTTATCCACTCACTCTCTTCATCTGGCAACTCGGATGAGTTCTGTTCCAGCAGGGCACTTGACATGGTGGCCTGAGTTTCATTCTCAAGCACCTTCCAAGAGTGAATTTGTGCCATCATTAGGAGCAGCAGACAGCCCAGTGATTCAACACGAACTTATGGCACCAGAATCCGTGGTCATGACTGAGCCACATAGACATTCAATTTCTGGACGTAAAGATGAGATGACTTCAAATTTACCAGGACACTTTGGGGTTGTCAGTGAAATTGTACCTGCCTCCTGCAGATACAGAGCCATTGTCAAATATGGATGAGGATCTTGTATCAGGCCCAAAAAATTTGACAGAAGATGAAATGACACTTCCTCCACAAACAGAGGAGTTAGCTACACATGTGCCAGGAAATACAATAACTATTTCTGATGGAAAGGGAAGGATGCAGCCTATTCTTGTGAAATTTGGGTGTGGACTTTTTCAGAAAAAACAAGATCAGGCGAATCGTATGTTGAATGTTTTTGTCAATCAATCAGTTGAGGCTGTTTTTGTCAATCAATCAGTTGAGGCTGCTGTTCCCAAGGAAGCCATCGGATTAGGCCCAATTAATTTAACTGCAGTGAAATCCATGAAGAGAAATGTGCAGAAGATTGTCAGATATGTAAATGATGTTACAGTCTCAACAGTTGCTCTAACCATGAAGAGAAATGTGCAGAAGATTGTCAGATATGTAAATCCACATAGAGGACGTAAAGATGAGATGACTTCAAATTTATCGGGACACTTTGGGGTTGTCAGTGAAATTGTACCTGCCTCAGATACAGAGCCAATGTCAGATCTGGATAAGCCAATGTCAGTGAGTTGCTCTAACCTCTTGATATTATCCCTGCAAGGAAACTTTCAACTGAGAGACATACCCCCTTCCCTTTTCGACTCCATGAATCCCTCAAATTTTTGAACCTATCCAATACCAGAATAAAGTCTTTGCCAAACACAATTTCTAAGCTCCGAGAGCTCCAAATTCTCATTTTACGTGATTGTGAACGTTTATCTATGCTTCCCTCTGAGATTGGATCTCTTGTATCTCTAGAAGTGCTAGATCTTCGAGGCACTGAAATTTACAAGCTACCTGATGAAATAGTTAACTTGGCATCCCTAAGATACTTGGAAGTGTTCTTTTATGGATCTATTGACGATCGTGAGTATGCTTCCTTGCCTTGCAATTTGATTTCAAGAGACACTATATCAAGACTGCAAGCACTGGAATCTCTTAGTATTGTTGTGTTCCCAGGGGATGAAAGATGGTACCGGGATGTGGAATATGTCATACCCGAGGTCAGCAGTTTACCGAAGTTAAGTTCTCTCCGTTTTCATTTCCCACAATCACAGCATGTCAAAGAATTCCTTGAAAAAAGTATGGCATGGAGGGATCGACGGTTAACTAAATTCAACTTTGTGGTTGGGTATGATGTCAAGCGCATTATCTCTCGGGTTCCAGAGTATGTGGAATTCGATTATAATCAACATGATAAATGCTTGAGAAATGTAAATGGTAAGGAGATATGTCCTACAACTATTCAAATTTTAGCTCGTAGTGATGCTTTCTATTTAGATCATCACATTGACATTGAGAGTCTATCCGACTTTGGGCTCAGTAATATCAAGGGGTTGAAGTTTTGTATAATAAGTGAGTGCCCCAGGATAAAAACAGTAGTCAATAACAAGGATCATACTGAAGCTGTATTTCCAAGCTTGGAGAACTTGAATGTTAATCTTTTGTGGAATTTGACATGCATATGGGAGGGAATAGTACCAAGGGGGAGCTTGGCGGAGCTCAGAATTTTGTCGGTGCGTACATGTCCCAAGTTGGAATTCATCTTGACAGGATCAATGATTGGATTTCTTACTAAATTAGAGGAGTTGACAGTTGAAGATTGCAGAGCCGTAGGAAGTATCCTACTCGAGGATGAGATTATCGGTTCCAGTTCTGTCATGCTTCCTAGTTTGAAGAGGTTAAGACTTCATGATTTGCCTGAGTTAGTTAACATTTGGGAAAATGTGGGGAGTTCAGTGGAGCACATCAGCATTTTCAATTGTCCCAAGCTAAAGAAGATGGGCATGGAGTCCTCCTCCAAGTTGAAAGATACATTGATAGAGATTGAAGCAGAGAAGTGGTGGTGGGATGAACTACAGTGGGATGATATTGATATGCCCTCAAATTTTGAAGACCGCTTGACAATAATTTCTTAAGATGAAGATAAATATTTCTTGTAATCTATCTATCTATTATATATATATATATATATATATATATATAAGCTGAGAAATACTCTATCTTTATTCTTTAATCATGCGATGCCATTGATATAGAATAAACTTCTTCTTCTTCTTTATTTCATAATCTTTACATCACAACAACACTGATATTGGCTTTAAATGCTAATTTAGTTTATAAATGTAGTATTACTTTTAATAATTACTAATCTCCTTTGCTGAGCAAGCATGGTTAAAAGTTAAGCTTTCTGCCCTTTTAAGATTAATTTCAATATATATTCAACCATCTGCTCCTTGAATATCCATTATTAACTGGTTCTGTATTCCTAATGAACACAATTTCACCAACACACATTATATTTACAGAAAAATCCCTTGATTACTATTAGTAATTAGCAAACATAACTCTTTGATGTAGCAAAAAGTTAGGACTTAGGAACACAGAAATGGAAAAAGGGATATTAATTTCGTTTTTGAAAATTGTTTTCAAAAAACATTTTTGGGAAAAAGTTTTTTTTTTTTTACAACTTTTTCCTTTGCCACAGTCAATTTCCACTATCATCAAAATTCAGATACAAGATTCTACCATAAGCTTAGTTTTTAAAAGCAGAAAGAACATTTTTCACATGGATTGTAATTACAGCACTTAAATCTAATCCATTTGATAATTTTACATCGCTCTAGCAAAAGTCAAATAAATTATTTTCAAGTGAAATAAAGTTTAGAACAAACCTGAAAAATTGCTTTTATTATCGGCCAATCGTTGTTCTTGGATTCTGCTCAAGATGTTGAAGAAGCGTTTTCTTACATGAAGCAAAAATGAGTTTACTAAAAGAAAATTGGGTCAACGACAATTAAAATAAAAATAAATAAATAACATCAAATAATTACAGGCTGTCCCATGCATCTTGTCGCATTCGATGACATTTTATTCATAGTTCAATCATATTCAAATGACATATCTGAATATATAATTTAAACATTAAAAATTTGAAAAAATAAAGACAGACCCAAAGACATAATTTATATTTCAAAATTTAAATTTTTAGCCGTATGTGTTTATTTTTTTTAGCGCTCGTAAAATTTAAATTTTAAGTTATCTGATTCGATTCGATAAAATTGATATGAATTTATAAATTTTCAGATTAATTTTATCGAATCGGATCCATTATAGAATCGGATATGTTATTGAATCGAATCTACTTTCAGATTTATTATCAAATCGAATTATCTATCAGATTCTAATCTGTTATTAAATTGGATTCTCTATCGAATTCAAATTCCTTATCAAATCGGATAAAATTCAATTTGATATAATAGTTATCAGATTTATCTGTTCCGATTCGAAATTCGGCGAACCAAATAAACACGATTTGATCGGATTATGGAGCCAGATCCAATCTGATTAGATTCAATATTATCAGATCGGATCTGATCTGATATGATTCAAGCACATGCCTATCTGAAACCCACTTCACTTTTCGCTTTTTCCCAGTCCAGGCTGAAAGGGAAGAAGAATAAAGGAAAGAAAAAGAATGGTTTCAATGTTCCTCGGCATAGCAAGACAGTGAAGCCCAAGAGAGCTTCTAAAGACAAATGTCACCACTGCAGTAAGATCGAGCACTTGAAGAGGAATCGACCAGACTACCTGGACCAGATCAGGAAAGAAATAGTAGGGGTGGCAGAAAAGCCCGAAGCCCGGCCCGGCCCGAGTGGAAAAAGCCTGGGCCGGGACTCAAAATCCGAGCCTGACTCGGGCCCGAGGCCGGGCCGGCTCGACCTAAAAAGCCCAGGCCCAGCCCGGCCCGGGCTTAAAATAAATAATTAAAAAAATTAATTATGAAATATATATATATATATATTTACATAATAAATTTTTTATTTTTATAATTTTTTATAATAACAAATGGGCCCGGACTTAAAATAAATAATTATATATTTTTAATTATAAAAAAATTTTATAATTTTTTAATTATATATTTATATATATATATAATAAATTTTTAATTTATATAATTTTTTATAATTAAAAAATCGGGCCAGGCTTTTCCCGGGCCCGGGCCAAATTGATAAGCCCGGCCTGAGCCCCGCTCGTTGCCATGCTTAGGAAATAGCATCGACATTAGGTACTTTTATTTTTTCTGTTATTGATATCTCCTTAATTTGTGAAGCAGTCACATCTAGATGGATATTAGATTTACCTTAACATGTTCACATATGCAATTCGTTGCAGGTGCTGCAGGAAAATATGTGACTAAAATATAGAGAGATGTAATTATGTTTCGGAAGTGGTGACTCTCTGGATGAGGTTGTAGTGGGATTATGCGAGATTCTCGTTCCCAGTGGGAGACTTTTGTTATATGGCTACTATATTGCACAAGGATGCGCATCTAATATTATATAACTTTTTTATTAGATACAGAGGAATATCATGTAAACATTGAGAACTATTACATGTATTTATATGATAAAAATAATTTTCAAATCCTTGTGTGTTCAAATGAGCATGGTCATTATATTTTGTATATTTCTCGAGATATCTTGAATACTATGATTAATAAACGTAAATTGTCTAAAATAAATAATATTAAACTTTGACATATGAGGTTAGGTCATATACGTGTTAGACACCTGACTCAATTGGTTAGGAATTGTTTGATTCAAGATCTTACCATTGAACCCTATCCGACTTTTGAATCTTGCATTCATGGTAAAATGACCAAAATCCCATTTTCATGTGTGGGACATTGAACCACTGACTTATTAGAACTGATACATTCTGATGTATGTGGTCTCATGAGTCAAACTGCTCACATTAGTTTTTCATACATTTTTACTTTTACTAATGATGTGTCACGTTACAGTTATGTTTATTTGATTAAACATAAATTGGAAACCTTTGAAAAGTTCAAAGAATTCCGTAATGAAATAGAAAAACAAACTGAAAAATATATTAAATGTCTTCGATTGGATCGAGACGATGAATATATAAGTGGTGAGTTCACTGATTATTTAAAGGAGAATGAGATTATTACTCAATATACTCCTTTGGGGTACTCCATAGCACAATGAAGTGTCTAAAAGGAGAAACCAGATATTATTAGATATATTCTGATCTATATTGAGTTTTATAGATTTGTCCTATTATTTATGAGGTTATGCTCTTTTAACTGTCGTTCATCTTTTGAATAAGATTCATTAGAATGTTGTTCCTATGACTCCGTATGAGATATGGACCAGTAGGAAATAGAATCTTAATTATGTTAGGATTTGGGGTTGTCCTGCATACGTCAGGATCGTGACAGGTGCATTCACACGCGTATAACGCAAGCGCACGTATCGTTCAAGTAGTATAAAAATATTGATCCCACAAGGACTTAATTCCTATTGTTGTTATTAATTATTGATACTATTTATTTACAGGTATTTAATTATAAGGAGAAGATGATGATTGCTTTTTGGTTGGTTGAATGTGGATTTGCTAATTTAAACAAATAAATAAAATAAATAAAAGAAAATACTAAGGAAAATAAACAAAAGACATAAAGATCTAGGGTTGTGATTCCACACAATATTATTCTAAAGATTGATTAATTCTCTTACATGTGTTTAATAAGTCAGTTTACTAACCTACAATACAAAAATATGCAAAAGTCTATGTCGATGGTCAGATGCAAATACCCAGTATAACCCAATTGAACCATATCTCTATGTCAACCAAATTATCTGGATTCATTAAGTTCAAGTTCCAATAGTGGCTACCCCCGCCCGACATATATATGTATATCTTGTAAGGAAATTTATTAAAGGGTTATCTATCTTTAAGGAAGATCGTGAGCTATTGAATCTAAGGCTGAAACCTAAAATCCTTTCGTCAAGTTCATTTTAAGTTTACCAAATCAATCTTATTAATGAACAATTAACAAGAAGCATTAAGCTTAAGACTCAATAAACAAACTGAATAATTACCCATAAAAGAAAATCAATTATTAAGTGTGGATATTGTGTTTCATCACTTCCCTAGATAAAATAAAATACTGGGGGTTTGGGGATCCACCTTTACTATTCATAATTTAAAAATCTATCTTACTATAATATATAATTTATCAGTGATATTACTAGCCAGCCATATATGCAATATCCTCATTAAGTCAGATTTTAATTAAGTCAAACCAGCCATAAAGACGATATCATTATTTGTCCATAAACCAGCCATATAGGCGGTAATCATCTGTCATCTAAAGACCAACCATATAGACGGTGTCACTTTTTGTTAAATAAATAAAACCAGCCATTAAGGCGGTAAACCTTTTAGTTTAAATTATAATTTCCATATTATAATTAAGGGAGATTAATCTAAATTAAAATAATAAAAGCTTTGATATTCCCCCAGCGGAAATCTAACTACTAAACATAAAAGAAAATAGAAGAAAAAGAAACTACTACTATTATTGAAAATAAAAATACATAAATTAAATTACTAAAAATAAACACACAAGATGCAATCCTTAAATTCCTTACAAAAACCTAAGGAAAACATGAGAATTACAAATGAAATTGCTTGGTATTTATAGGAAAATCTAAGGCTTCCACCAATTTCTCCACCAATTGCTACACCAAACACTCCACAAAATCCTCTACCAAACACTCTACCAAACATGCCACAAGACACTCCACAAAACACTCCACCAATCATGCAAGCATGTTTTGTGGAAGTTTGACAATTATAAATTGTCATTTTCCATTTTTTTTTTTATTTTTTTGATAATGACTTTAGTAATTACACAATATATATTAGATTATTCGTTAATTTTGGTTTGAAATCTTCGGAATTCGAAAATATTTAAACTTTCAAAGTTGTAGATCTTTGAGTTTTCTTTAATCTACAACTTGAATCAGCTCAATCGGATATCGGATGAAAAAGCTATGGCCAAAATACGAAACTTGCGCAAAATTAGAATTTATGACTGCAATTCGTGACGCATACAGTAAATTTTCGTTTTTGACCTTTTTTCTCCGGATTTCATCATTTTAGCCCCGAGTTGATTCCATTAAGTCCCAATATTATTTTTATCTGCAAAATAAATAAAAACACACATCAAAACGTTCATAAAACTCGAGAAACTAAACAAAATATTAGGTTAAATGAGTGGGAAATAGTGATATAATTATCACTCATCACACCCCAAACCTAACATTTTGCTAGTCATCGAGAAAAATAATAAAATAAAATAACATAAACATCTTTAAAATAAAATTAAGCTAAGCCACTTTCGTAGGGATCACAGTTGCATTTAGCGTATGCAACAAGCCTTTAAACCCATAGGTGTCCCTAGTGGACGAGTTATAGTCTCGTGAGAGTTTACAGCGATGATACCCACAAACGTCATATAAAAGTAAGAAGATAGTAAAACTAATGCACACAAAAACAAAAAGACGAGAGAAAATAGAATAAAAAAAGTTAGTGACTAAACAGGTAAAACTTTTATTTCAAGTCAGTAGTTGTTTTCTTTCTTTTAAATTATCGAATAAGTAAATTCTCCGATTATTTTTACTATTCTTCATATACACAACCAACAAAATATTAATCAACTCATTTTACCCACAATAGTCACAAGTGCAGTTAAGAAGAATGTAATATTTTTGTCCTAAAGTTTTATCAGAATTCACACCTTTTTGTAGCAATGGAATAATTTTTTCTGATTTTTTTTTATTTTTTCTTTGATTTTCTGATTTTATTTTTTTATTTATATACAATATCTTCCATCTATGTAGCAAGCTTTGGGCCATTGGCTCCCAAACCAGTTAGCTTTAGGGCACTAGATGTTAAGACACCCCTACAGACTTAATTACTCAGATTTCAGAGAGAGAGAGATATATATATATATATATATATATATATATATATATATATATATATATATATATATATAATATATATATATATATATATATATATATATATATATATATATATATATATATATTTTTGGCAACAACTTTGATCCAAGTAGCGAGCTTTGGGCCAGTGACTCCCAAACTAGTTGGTTTTAGGGCACTAGGTGTTAAAACACCCATACAGACTTAATAACTCGGATCTCAGACGTTTTTTTTACTCCATTGCCATTTATAGATGCTTCATTCAATTAAACTAGAGCACTGAATATTACAAACTTTTCAAATATAGCTCATGTCCATATGTTACCATGCATATTGATAATACATGCCAACTGAGAATATGAAGATCCATTTAAGTCAGTTTTATGGAGAATTCACAAATTAAATAATACAAAAGGAAATAAACAAAAATTAACTTGTTTCAAAAATGGGTTTGAGATATGTATCAGGAGTCGAAACTCCTTACACATATATCTTTCACCAATTTCACATTTTTAGTCAAAATAAAAACACAAAGACGCAAAATATTTTTATAATTTTTGAAAATTTTTCAAATTTTTTATATTTTTCGAAAAATTTTGGACTAAAAATCTAATAAAAATAAGACAAAATAAACAAGATATTAATCAATTATTTTCTCCCCCAAACCTAAATGAGACATTGTCATCAATGTCTTAAATAGTAGAAGAAGAATTTAGAAGATCATACCTGGTTAACTGAAATGATACATCTAGACAGGGAATTAAAGATTAATATCCAGATTTATCTGACGCTTCTTACCACGATCATCATCAGACCATTTTATCTTAGAAATGATAGGGTCAATTTGTGGTTCAAATGTTAAGATTTGGTCAATTAGATTTGAGGCAGTTCTGGTAGTAAAGAGGAGTTCTTTCATAGGTTTTGTCACGAACCCATTTCTCCGGGCATCATCAAGAAACACACAAAGAAAATCATAAAATCCCTCAACGTTAAACATCCCAATAAGTTTCTAGTGTATGTTCAAGTTCGCCCAAGATAGTACTATAAAAATTTCCTCTAATGTGCCCAAGCCATATGGAAAAGCAATAAAAGCATCAACACGGTTAATCATTTACACCAGTCGCTTCGGACATTCCCAGTACGATCAGTTCCTCTCCGTTTGATGGACCTATCGGATTTGCCTCCGCCAAAGGTTTTTGGGATGATTCCCAGAACTGGACTATCTTCTTCATGTGCGACCTTTGAAATGATCCCCATAAGTCCAAGATTGCCTCCACCGTATACTAAGTTCATATTCCTTTCAGCTAAGACTCGACCCAATTCCTGTGCTGCTTCTATGTATTGTGGTTTGGTACCAACATTAGTACCGCAAAACACACAGATGTTTTCAACTCGTCTTCTTGAAGTGGCTTCCATTTTTATGTATTTCTTTCTCAAACCTGGATGCCTTCAAAAGTGCAATGACGAGTTGAATTTATAGTACCTGAAAATGGTGAGTAATAATAGCACTCGTATCTTTTAAATGACGCGTTGTTAGCTAAACAATAAAAGAAATCGTGAAATGTCAAAAATTCTGGATCCTGTCTGCGAAAATCAAAATAATAACAAAATAAAGGCAAATCAAAGTAATTATTAAGGCAACATAATTGTGTACGCAATATGCCACTCGTTTGGTATATAAATCCATTCAGATGCGTCTCAAGAATCTATTCTTTACTCAGCCATCACTAATGACTTAAATCTCATCTTTGTGATTGCCAAACACCATTCCTTCTTAAATGCTCAGTTTGTGCCTTTTCCTACAAAAATAAAACACAAAATTTAAAACTCTACAACATGTATACACAAAATATGAAAAAAACAATTACAATAAATTGCATGGGTTGCCTCCCTACTAGCTCTAAATTTTTCATCTTCAACCAGACGTTACTGAAATCCATCTGTCAATGAGGTTTCAGCGTCATTCTGGATGTCCGATTAAAGACATTCCTATGTGCATTGCTTTTAAAAGGTCTCTTCCAACGGTAAGTGTAGGCATTGCATTTTTGCATATCAGCCCAATGATGAGCCTCGAATGGAGGCACTACTTTTTTAGTTGCGGAAGTTGCGGAAAGCGGTCGCCGGAAGGGCAGAGTCAAGAATTGACGTTTTGTGGATCTAATTCGCTTGTTTTGCTTCGGGTTCGTCGTCGCCTTTTCCATTTCAAAATCATCATTCGCTCGGAACCTTTTCCTCGCTCTTTCTCACGCATATTCTCTCTCTCTAATAATTTCCCCACAAATAACCCATTTTCGGCTATCACCTATTTTTATCCACCCAATTCCCATTTCTTTTTATTTTTATTTCAATAACCCACCATCAAAACGTACAGCCCTATTCACAAAACAAATGCCCCCACAAATATTCCAAAGCCCCACATGCCATAAAACACAGCCCTTCACGTGAACTGCATACACTACACACTGATCAACCCCACCTCACATGCCTTCTACCCAAAATTCAACAAAAGCATCCCCCTGCCAACCCATGCTTCACGCCAATCAATTTGCCATAATGCCTCTGATTCCTTCACAAACACTACAAACCAAAAAAACCACCTCACCTTCTCGGAAAACAAAGAAACCCACGCTCTCCCTCTCGCTGAGCCAAAAAAAAAAAAAGAAACAAAGTGAATAAACCCTAAGCCTTGATTGACGGACAGAACACACAGCTACACCCCCTCAACTCCACGTAAATCCTCATCACTCACAGCCCCAAGAACCCTTTTAACTCATCACCAGCACTAAGACACCACGAATCTGACCATCCTTTCATCACGCCTAACCCTAACACACACGCACCAGAGGACAGAGGTACCAAGACAGCCGACCATCATCATCATCTTCACAGCCCTCCTTCAGCATGTAAACCTTCAAGATCACCAACAAACCCTAAACTCCACGCCATTAGCCTTCATATTTTCCTCCCCGACCTGATTCACGCCCCATCAACGAGCATCCTCTTCATCATCTTCACAAAACCTTCATTGCCGAGACTTGAACCATGTGACACCTGAAGAACTGAAACCCTTAATGCACACAGCAGCTCTCGACATCACAATCACCATTAGCCTTCATCCATCAGCCCTTCCACACGCCAAAAAGACTGCCTTCACAAACCCTTCACCTCACTGCAGTTCACGCACATGTAAACACAATCTGCCTTCATTCATGCGACAAAAGAAAACTGCCACCAATTGGCCTTGATTCACACGTTAATAACAGCCACACAACACATAACTCACATGAACCAAGCTACCGAGTACTCCATGCCGAGCTGCACTGCCACACAACCCTGAAACTGCCAAGCCGAGCTGCACCGCACTCCACGCACGCCCTTAACTGCCAATCCGAGCTGCACCAAACACCACCAGCCACTGCACCATTCACACCGCCGAGACCAACAACCCTTCATCAATGAGCCTTGATCACCCCTACTCTGCCGAGACCAAATCACATCACACTCGAGCGAGCACACCACAATTTCTATGCAACCCACTGCACTGCCCATGCACCATCAAACCCACGTGAAGTAACCTCACGCCAGCAGCCCATCACACGCACACACTATCGACCACAAACTGTCCTAACCGAGCCATAATTGTGACTGAAACCCTAACCTTGACAGCCCAAAAAACCGTGACAGAAATAACTCCAAAACGAGCCAAGAATAATCCAAGAGAGAACATGAGAATTTGAGTTGGAAACACGAGTGAAAATAGAAGAAAAATGCAGAAAAATGATGAGTGAAAATAACGAGTGAAACGGCGAGAACGACGAGTCAAAACAGTGAGAAAACGGAAAAAATGGTAAACTGTAACCGCGGGTGAAAACAGCGAAAACAGTGAAAACAGCAAAAACGGTAGAAACAGTGGATCCATTGAAAATGGACAAAACAACAGAAACGGTGAACCCGGACAAAACAGCGGAAACAACGGATCAGTGAGAATAGTAGGATGATAACCCTTCCGGTACCGTGGAACGCACTCCCGGACAGCGACTAAAAGGTAAGACCTGAGGGCACCTATTTTATTTATCATCATTTATTTCTTAGTTAATTTGTTATTTGTATTCGCATGAAATAATGAATTAGAAAGCATGTGTTTAGCTTGAATAGTTAGTTTGGCATGTTGTTTTGAATTTATTCGCATGAAATAATGACTTAGTATGTGATGTGATTCGGATGAATGGAATATGTGTTCTTGCTTGTGGTATATCGGATGGAACCCGGACGTAAATTCCGTAGCCGATTCCGAATGGACGGTAGTGCGGCCTGCACTCGGGATACAATGCCACGTACCATTTAAGATACGCATATCTCGTCTCATCCGAATTTGTATTTGAGCATGTTATAGCCTTAGGTTATTCGTTTATTATCTAAAGCATGATTTAGTTTAGTTTGTTATTTATTTGCTAAAGCATATTTAGGTTGTCCTTTATGCACGTTATTAGTTTATGATGCGTTTGGGTAATGATTTATACATGTTAATGTAATGATTCAATGTGCTCGCTGTGTTATATTGCATGGAATTATTTGGATGAAAGCATGTTAGATCTAAGTACCCTTGAGCATGCATGCTAAGTAGACTTGGTTAATATTACACAAATCACAAGCATTACAAGATATCATAAAGTAAGAGACCATTCCGAACCCAATGGTTTGAGGTCTTCTCCTGCGAGGAGTGAGTGCAGCCTTAAATCTTTGTCCCGGTTCACACCGGGTGGCGACTCCATGTTATTTCATACTTCTCAGCTAGGCCGCGAGCCTAGGACGGCGTCGCCCAGGTCCTGTTGTCTACAGTCTGGCGACTCCACTGGGGATATAGAGAATTGGCTCCGAAATGATATCTTGTAATGTTTTTGATTTGTGTTTTAATTAATCATGACTACTGTGTTTATGCCTGTGTTTTAGACTGTTGTCATTTGTGTTTATGTTTGTGTTTTGGACTGTTGTCATTTGGATTTATTTGGACTCTTTGTTAAAAGATATGAACTCGTTTTCGTTTAAATCGGGACAAGTTCATGTCCTTTTGACAATTAGGTCAAAATTTCTGAAATGCCGATGGGCCAGTTTGTTTTATGTTTGTGTTTTGGACCGTTGTCATTTGGATTTAGTTGGACTATTTGTTAAAAGATATGAACTCGTTGTCGTTTAAACCGGGACAAGTTCATGTCCTTTTGACAATTAAGCCGAAATTTCTAAAATGCCGATGGGCCAGTTTGTGTGTGGGCCTTTTATCATTTGAAGTTATTTAGCCGTGTTATCGCAAAAGTGTAAACTTGTTGGGCCTTTTCAACTGGACGAGTTTGCATTGCGCAATAGTGTGATTGAATACTTTAAAATGATAACGGGCCAATTAAAGTAAATTATTTTTGAAAATGTTTACATCATACATCATGTCATGCATACACGCATCATGTTAACCTCTTTTGTCTTAAAAGCCATAGTAGACTCCTGTTGGGTTGGGAAAGAGGAGAGATTTGTCAAAGAATCATCAAACAGTATGAGTAAGTCGGCTGACAAAGAATCCTGCCTAGATCAATTGGAAGCCAAGGTAGCCGAGTTGCTGAGCAGTTGCAAGTCCTGACCAATGATGTGACCAGTTTGACCATGCCTGTACAGCTAGTAACAGAGACTTGTGCAACCAGAATGAAAAGATCATTGGGAAACCTTCA